>LNAC01001112.1:281629-300427 GCA_002007465.1 Ailurus styani
ATATATATATATATATATATATATACATACATACATACATACACACCGCTCTTCTTTATCCATTCATCTGTTGATGGACATCTAGGTCCTTTCCATAGTTTGTCTACTGTGGAAATTGCTGCTATAAACATTAGGGTGCATGTGCCCCTGAGGATCACTACCTTTGTATCTTTAGGATAAATACCCAATAGTGTGATTTCTGGGTTGTAGGGTAGCACTATTTTCAACTTTTTGAGGAACCAACATACTGTTTTCCAGAGTGGCTGCACCAGCTTGCATTCCCACAACAGTGTAGGAGGGTTCCCCTTTCTCCACATCCTCGCCAGCATCTGTCATTTCCTGACTTGTTGATTTTAGCCATTCTGACTGGTGTGAGGTGGTATCTCACTGGTTTTGATTTGTATTTCCCTGATGCCGAGTGATGTTGAGCATTTTCTCATGTGTCCATTGGCCATTTGGATGTCTTCTTTGGAGAAATGTCTATTCATGTCTTCTGCCCATTTCTTGACTGGGTTATTTGTTTTATGGGTGTTGAGTTTGAGAAGCTCTTTATAGATTTTGGATACTAGCCCTTTATCTGATATGTCATTTGCAAATATCTTCTCCCATTCTGTCAGTTGTCTTTTGGTTTTGTTGACTGTTTCCTTTGCTGTGCAAAAGCTTTTAATCTTGATGAAGTCCCAATAGTTCATTTTTGCCCTTGCTTCCCTTGCCTTTGGTGATGTTCCTAGGAAGAAGTTGATGTGGCTGAAGTTGAAGAGGTTGCTGCCTGTGTTGTCCTCAAGGATTTTGATGGATTCCTTTCTCACATTGAGGTCTTTTATCCATTTTGAGTCTATTTTTGTGTGTGGTGTAAGGAAATGGTCCAGTTTCATTTTTCTGCAAGTGGCTGTCCAGTTTTCCCAACACCATTTATTGCAGAGACTGTCTTTTTTCCATTGGAGATTCTTTCCTGCTTTGTTGAAGATTAGTTGACCATAGNCGGCCCATTTCTGGGCTGTCTATTCTGTTCCATTGATTTATATGTCTGATTTTGTGCCAGTGCCATACTGTCTTGATGATGACAGCTTTGTAATAGAGCTTGAAGTCTGGAATCATGATGCCACAAACTTTGGTTTTCTTTTCCAACATGCCTTTGGCTATTCGGGGGATTTTCTGGTCCTGTATAAATTTTAGGATTCTTTGTTCCATTTCTTTGAAATTAATTGCTGGTATTTTGATGGGGATTGCATTAAATGTGTAGATTGCTCTAGGTAGCATGACATTTTCACAATATTTGTTATTCCAATCCATGAACATGGAAAGTTTTTCCACTTCTTTGTGTCTTCCTCAATTTCTTTCATGAGTACTTTATAGTTTTCTGAATACAGATTCTTTGCCTCTTNGCTTCGGGTAGGATTATTCCTAGGTATCATACGGTTTTGGGTGCAATTATAAATACAATTAACTCCTTAATTTTTCTCTCTCTCTTTTTTTTGTTGGTATATAGAAATACAACTGATTTCTGTGCATTGCTTTTATATCCTGACACTTGACTGAATTCCTGTGTGAGTTCTAGCAGTTTTGGAGTGGAGTCCTTTGGGTTTTCCACATAAAGTATCATATCATCTGCAAAGAGTGAGAGTTTGACCTCTTCCTTGCCGATTTGGATGCCTTTTATTTCTTTTTGTTGTCTGATTGCTGAGGCTAGGACTTCTAGTACTATGTTGAATAGCAGTGGTGATAGTGGACAGCCTTGCCGTGTTCCTGACTTTAGGGGAAAAGCTCTCAGTTTTTCTCCATTGAGAATGATATTCGCTGTGGGTTTTTCGTAGATGGCTTTGATGATATCGAGGTATGTACCCTCTATGCCCACACTGTGAAGAGTTTTGATCTAGAAAGCGTGCTGTACTTTGTCAAATGCTTTTTCAGCATCTATTGAGAGGATCACATGGTTCTTGTTCTTTCTTTTNCTTTATTAATGTCTTGTATCACATCGATTGATTTTTGAATGTTAAACCAACCTTGCATCCCAGGAATAAATCCCACTTGGTCGTGGTGAATAATCCTTTTTATGTGCTGCTGGATCCTATTGGCTAGTATTTTGTTGAGGATTTTTGCATCCGTATTCATCAAAGATATTGGTCTGTAATTCTCCTTCTTGATGGGGTCTTTGCCTGGTTTGGGGATCAAGGTAATGCTGGCCNCCGGCCTCATAAAATGAGTTTGGAAGTTTTCCTTCCGTATCTATTTTTTTGGAACAGTTTCAGGAGAATAAGTATTAATTCTTCTTTAAATGTTTGGTAGAATTCCCCTGGGAAGCCGTCTGTCCCTGGGCTCTTGTTTGTTGGGAGAATTTTGATGACTGCTTCAATCTTCTTAATGGTTATGGGTCTATTCAGGTCTTCAATTTTTTCCTGGTTCAGTTTTGGTAGTTTATATGTCTTTAGGAATGCATCCATTTCTTCCAGATTGTCAAATTTGCTGGTGTAGAGTTGCTCATAATATGTTCTTATAATTGTTTGTATTTCTTTGGTGTTGGTTGTGATCTCTCCTCTTTCATTCATGATTTTATTAATTTGAGTCCTTTCTCTTTTCTTTTGGATAAGTCTGGCCAGGGGTTTATCAATCTTATTAATTCTTTCAAAGAACCAGCTCCTAGTTTCATTGATTTGTTCCACTGTTCTTTTGGTTTCTATTTCATTGATTTCTGCTCTGATCTTTATGATTTCTCTTCTCCTGCTGGGTGTAGGCTTTCTTTGCTGTTCTTTCTCTAGCTCCTTGTAGTGTAGGGTTAGTTTGTGTACTTGAGACCTTTCTTGTTTCTTGAGAAAGGCTTGTATTGCTATATACTTTCCTCTCAAGGCTGCTTTTGCTGTGTCCCAAAGATTTTGAAGAGTTGTGTTTTCATTTTCATTTGTTTCCATGAATTTTTTTAATTCTTCTTTTTTTACTGGTTGACCCATCCATTCTTTAGTAGGATGTTCTTTAGTCTCCATGTATTTGAGTTCTTTCCAACTTTCCTCTTGTGGTTGAGTTCTAGTTTCAGAGCATTATGGTCTGAAAATATGCAGGGAATGATCCCAATCTTTTGGGACTGGTTGAAACCTGATTTGTGACCCAGAATATGGTCTATTCTGGAGAATGTTCCACGTGCACTAGAGAGGATTGTGTATTCTCTTGTTTTGGGATGGAATAGTCTGAATATATCTGTGATGTCCAACTGGTCCAGAGTATCATTTAAAGCCTTTATTTCTTTGTTGATCTTTTGCTTTGATGATCTGTCCATTTCAGTAAGGGGGGTGTTCAAGTCCCCTACTAATATTGTATTCTTGTCAATGTGTTTCTTTGATTGTGTGTTTCTTTGATTTTTATAATTGGCTGCTCCCATGTTAGGGACATAGATATTTACAGTTTAGATCTTCTTGTTGAACAGATCATTTCAGTATGATATAGTGTCTTCCCTCATCTCTTATTATAGTTTTTGGCTTAAAATCGAATTTATCTGATATAAGGATTGCCACTCCAGCTTTCTTTTGCTGTCCACTGGTATGGTAAATTGTTTTCCACCCCCTCACTTTAAATATGGAGGTGACATTGCATGTACAATGAGTTTCTTGTAGATAGCATATCGATGGGTCTTGTTTTTTTATCCATTCTGATACCCTGTGTCTTTTAGTTGGGGCATTTAGTCCATTTACATTCAGAGTAACTATTGAGAGATATACATTTAGAGCCATTGTATTGCCTGTAANCAAGGTGCCTGTTACTGTATATTGTGTCTCTTCTTTTCTGGTCTATCTTTCTTTTAGGCTCTTTTTGCTTAGCGGACCCCTTTCAATATTTCTTGTAGGCCTGGCTTGGTGTTTGCAAATTCCTTTAGTTTATGTTTGTCCTGGAAGCTTTTTATCTCTCCTTCTATTTTCAATGACAGCCTAGCTGGATATAGTATTCTTGGCTGCAGATTTTTCTCATTTAGTGCTCTGAATACATCATGCCAGCTCTTTCTGGCCTGCCAGGTCTCTGTGGATAGGTCTGCTGACAATCTAATATTTCTACCATTGTATGTTATAGACCTCTTGTCCCGAGCTGCTTTCAGGATTTTCTCTTTGTCACTAAGACTTGTAAGTTTTACTATTAGATGACGGGGTGTGGACCTATTTTTATTAATTTTGNCAAGCAGCCTCCCTGCCGAGTAGAGAGCCCGATGTGGGGCTCGATCCCAGGATCCTGAGATCATGACCTGAGCTGAAGGCAGAGGCTTTAACCCACTGAGCCACCCAGGTGCCCCTGTTATAGACCTCTTATCCTGACCTGCTTTGTGGATTTTCTCTTTGTCACTAAGACTTGTAACTTTTATTATTAGATGACGGGGGGTGTGGACCTATTTTTATTGATTTTGAGGGGGGTTCTCTGTGCCTCCTGGACTTTGATGCTTGTTCCTGTCACCAAATTAGGGAAATTCTGTACTATAATTTCCTCCAATATACCTTCTGGACCCCACCCTCTTCTTCTGGGATCCCAATTATTCTAATATTTTTTCATCTTATGGTATCACTTATCTCTCGAAGTCTCCCTTCCTGGTCCAGTAGTTGTTTGTCTCTGTTTTTCTCTGCTTCTTTATTTTCTGTCATTTGGACTTCTAAATCACTAATTCTCTCTTCTGCCTCATTTATCCTAGCAGCAAGATCCTCCATTTTTAATTGCACCTCATTAATAGCTTTTTTGATTTGAGTTTGGTTAGATTTTAGTTCTTTTATTTCTCCAGAAAGGGTTTTTATTTCTGTAGAGTGGGGTTCTCTGTTATCTTCCATGTTTTTTTCGAGCCCAGCCAGCACCTTGATAATCATCATTCTGAACTCTAGTTCTGTCATATTACTAATGTCTGCATTGATTAGGTCCCTAGCCATCGTTACTGCTTCTTGTTCTTTTTTTCGTGTTGATTTTTTTTCGCCTTGTCATTTTATGCAGATAAGAATATATGGATGAGAGAACAAAATACTACAGCATAGCAATGACCCCAGATAAGTATATACTAATCAGAAGAGACCTGAATCTGGGGGGAGAAGAAAGAGGAAAAAACCCAAAAAACAAAAAAGACAAAAACAAACAAACAAAAACAAAACAAAACAAAAATGAAACAAAACCCTGTATCTATATCTATATTATCTATTTCTGTTTCTATATCTATCTCTGACTCTATCGCTATCTCTATCTCTATCTCTATCTATTAGACTGTTGAATTGAACAGACCCTATATGTATACAAAATATAAGGTTAAATACAATGAAGGGATAAAATATGACTATAACAATGAAAATTTAAAAAGATTAAAAAGTGTTGGTAAGATGTAATAGTTAAAAAACGTAAAAATAGGAAAGAGGAAAAAATTTAAAAGAAAAGAGTAAGAAAAAAATAAAATTCAAAGAATGTAACTTTGAATGTCTAAAGGATCATGGCTAAAAAGCCATGAATTCTCTGAGTTGCTTTCCCCTAGTTCTGGAGTTCCACAATTCTCAGTTGTCTGTGAACTTGGTCTTGGCTGGATGTTCTTGCTAATCTTCTGGGGGAGGGGCCTGTTGCTGTAATTCTCAACTGTCTTTGCCGAAGGCACAATTGCACTGCCCTCGCCAGGGGCTGGGCTAAGTAATCAGCTCAGTTTGCTCTTGGGAGCTTTTGTTCCTGATCGCTTTCCATACAGCTTTGGAGGACAGGAATGAAAATCGCGGCCTCCCAGTCTCTGACCTGGAGGAGCCAAGAGCTTGGGGCCTCCCCTCTTGGTGTGACCTCAGAGAAAAGCAGTCAGTCCCTCCCTTCTCCCTGGTCTCCGGCCGCACTCTGAGCTCATCCTGCCTGTGACTGAGCATTTCTATCTCCAGCATGTGGCCCCATTTAGAATCTCCAAATCCAGCCGATTCCTGTAGCCGCTCCTGTGGTGCTCCTTCCAGAGGAGGAAGGAGGCAGTCTCTCTGGGTCTTCCACCTGTGGGGTGCCCGCTCAAAGAGCAGTGGCCTGACTGTGCTTTGGATCATGCATGGCCCAGGGTAACACCAAGCTGAGAGACACCTTCTCAGCTTGGCTCCATCTCTCCCATTGGCTTCTCCTCTTTGATACCTGGGAGCTCTGTTGTGCTCAGACACCCCTGGACTTTTTGTGTCCCCGTGGGTCCTGAGACCACACTGTCCCTGTGAGGGCTTCACCCCCCACTTAGCCTCTGGGGCGACATCCCTCAGTGGAGCAGACTCCTAAAAATCCTGAGCTCCATTGCTCTCTCCCCGGGATCTATCTTCCCTTCACTTCATATTCACTTCTCCACATGACCTATCTCCCAGGAAGTGGTCAATTTTCTGTTCCTAGAATCACGGCTCTTCTTCTCTTCGATCTCCTGTAGAATTTGTAGGTGTTCAGAATGGTTTGATAACTATCTGGGTCAACTTCTGGGAACTGATGATAATCAGTCTCCTAGTCCTCTGCCATCTTGCCAAATTAAAACTCTGGGTTTTTATTCCTTTTACCTCTGTATCCTATTTTCTATATCTACGAATAGAGATTATTGGTGTTACTATCTGGGATACTGTGAGGGTCAATGTTTTAATGGTTTTGAGATTCTTTAAACCATTGAATGAAAGTATCATTACCTTGAACATGTAAGCATGCATGCTCCATTAAGCAAGAGTGGGGTTCAGTGTACTGAATTTTTTTAAAAAGCTTCTGTTCATGGTATTTTAAAATCTAATAACTCATATGATTTTAGCATTAGCTGTGTTGATAAATGCTTTATTTTTTTCCCTTCCCACTAAATAATAGCTTTCAAAGATTACTTTGTTTTTCTTTTAAGAGACTGGTTATATAAGTTGTTAACCAAATATTTTTGTGAGTACTGTTTTTTGTTGAAATAATTATTCCACCATGCTTAAACTGTGGCTTCTTTAGCTGAAAGCAATTCCTTTCACTTGTGTTACTACTTTAGGAACTATCCATATTTTCTTAGTTATATATAAACATGCTAGAAGAGTTATTTATTTGAGAAGTCTAATAGCTAACAATAAAAATAGGTAGTGTTTTAAATGTAATTTTGCTTTGGCATTGACTGTACAATATTTTGAAGATTAAAATATGGTAACTCATGTTGCAAATTAAGAAAAACTAAACCAAATTTAAGTGACAAGGTAATTTAGAAGTGAATTATTTCAGTAATAAAACAAGTTTAATTTAGATCTTCTCTTCTACAGCCTAGTCTTATCTGAACACTCATCTTTTCTGCTTTACGGTGGTGGCTAGATGAGCCACTGATGAAAGAAATGGGAAATGTGTTTTAAAATTCACCAGTTAAAAAAAATTAAAATCCCCAGTAATTTTTTGGAGTTTTATGTCAAGAGCCAGCTGCCACTCCTTCCCAATAATTATGATACATTTCATAGGTCAGAACTAGATAGAGTCTTTTGTGAAAGGTGGAAATATCTTAAGACTGGCTTTTGAGATTGATGTTTAAAAGCCTCATGATTCCAGTGAATATTACCATAGGTTTAAATAGGGTTTTTTGGAGTCATGGATAGATTCAAATTGTTCTTATAAAAGTAATAATAGATCTTAGCACAAATAACTTCAGAGGGATAAATTATTTGTCCAGAGATAAAAGATAAGGAGTCTATAATACTTCTTGAATGGGCTTAGTATACTATCACTTCTTCCCAAAACTTGATTTGAAAATTAGATCTTTATAAGTTTGCCATGTTAATACATAAAGAATATTTATTTTTTTTAAATTTTTTTTAAAATATTTTATTTATTTATTTCACAGAGGGAGAGAGATCACAAGGAGGCAGAGAGGCAGGCAGAGAGAGAGAGGGGGAAGCAGGCTCCCCGCTGAGCAGGGAGCCCGATGCGGGCCTCGATCCCAGGACCCTGAGATCATGACCTGAGCCGAAAGCAGAGGCATTAACCCACTGAGCCACCCAGGCGCCCCATAAAGAATATTTAGTGTTGTCAATATCCATAAATGTTACTGGTATACTTTACTGGAAGAACATGATTCACTATTTCTCCAGTGTTTTAAGAAAAGGAATAATATTAAACATAATTCCTAAAAATCTTATAAACAAATGGCAAATATTTTGTAAACTTTAGCATTTTTTTAGGAGAGAGCAGAATTAACTGAAATGGACTCATACTTTCTACTTGGTTCCAAATACCTACTACACTTTTTTTCTTTGACTAAGTTTTTGGCATCTTATTGTATTCATCTGCTAGTATGTTGTGTCCCTAGCACAGAAATTACTGCTTGTTCATCTACCATGTAGATAAAAGACATTTGCTTGTGGAGTAAATTAGAAAAATAATCCACTGGCTATGCACCCCTGTTAAAATATCTATAGTATATTTGAATTGAAGCAAGAGAGTGTTCAGAATCTATAGGGCCCAAATTTGGTACAATGAATAGAAAACTCGTGAATTTTTGTTTAAAACAGCCCTGAGTCATCAAAAACACTATATATTAGAAAGGTGAAAATAACCTGAAAAGAAAATGGTAAACCAACTTTCAGTACTCCTGACAACCTCTTTCTGTAAACCTGTGATATAGTTCAAACACTGCACTTTGTTGACATCCTCCTGAGTGATATTAGAAGCACAGATATAGAGCATTTCTGGCCAAACAACCATGACATACACTGTAGATTTGTAATGAATGCTATTAAGATAACATGTCTCTCTCTCTCAAGTGGCAGCTGACCATGTGTATCGTCTCTTCTACTTTATCATTGAGAATGACTGGGTGTGATGGGGCAAGCAGTGTTGATGGGCATTGATCTGTTTCAGAAATGAATTAACTCAGAGTTTCAAGGACTGAGAAGTGACTTTAGGCTTTTCCTTTTAAAAAGATGATATCTCATTTTCTGGGTTCAGAGATGAGGAAAAAAAGTGGAAATTGAGAGAAGGTAAAAACTCAATTTGAATTAGGTCTGAAGGAGAGTATTTGTTTTCTCTTATATTGTATTTACCAGCTGATAGTCCTACAGTGAAAACCCATGTTGTCCAACTAGTGACAATTAGGACAAGAATATGGATTAAATTAGGGGAGCCTGGATAACATGGTCAGTTAAGCATTCGACTCTTGATTTCAGACCAGGTCATGATCTCAGGGTCCTGAGTTTGAGCCCTGTGATGGGCTCCACACTCAGAAGGGGGTCTGCTTAAGGTTCTCTCTTCCCCTCTGCCTCTTCCCCCAGCTCTCTCTTTCTCTCAAATAAATAAATCTTAAAAAATATAGATTAATTTACAAAATGACTAGAAAATTATGCCTGTCACAGTATTTTTCCATTTTGCCCCCCCAATATGACTAAGAAAAATATTGTTTTCATAAAATACTATAGTGAACACAGCCCTGGAATTCTAGTCTTATAAATACTTTCAGATGGAGATATAAAAATGATATTTCAAAATGTTAAAAATAATGTGAGTAAAAATTGGACTTCGAATATCTGCAAGGTTATTACTTACTCTTGGTGGTGTGTTTCCAATTTTAGGACTTGTGGGTGTGGGGGAGACAAACTGCACATGCACATAATCTCTTCCAGTTTTGGCTCCTTTTGTTTAGAAGATCTAATGGTTTTATTTTCAGGCTTAATGCCCTTGAGATTTCTTAATAATTTCAAATTCCATCAGAAATGTTCCTACCTTTAAAAGCCATGTCTAATGGATTCATTTCTTTTGATTTGTGGAGGATTAGAGTAAATAAAATTAATATTTATAACAAATATTGCAAAAACCTACTTCTTTTAAGCCAGTTGCTAAGAATGGTTTTAATGGGTAGTGTTCAGGCACTCACAGACTCCATATATTTCTCCATGGCACTGTTGGAACTAGAATGACTTACTGAATGAAAGACTAGCAGGTCCACACTTAGTAGACTGATTCAAGCAGAATGTGCTGTGGGTGGAGAGAAGATGATGAGTGATAAAAATAGATGACTAAAAGGATGTCTACACCATAAAAATCTGGGGCAATTTTCACAAAAACAGAAAGCTACTAAAAGCAGTATATAATAAAAAAATGTTCTGGAGGCATAGAAAAACACATTTAAAGAGAAATGCAGAGAACCAAAATGACTAGTAAACAAGCAAAACTTAGAGCTTAGTTATTTTTCTGTGTCAATAAATCTCTTCTCCATTTTGAAAAACAAATATCTATGTGTATTACATTATATTAGATTGAAAAGTTCTTAGGGTTTAGGGACTATATTTTTAAGTAACATACACTTCCTTGCATAATATTTTATCATTCACTTCCATTGTGGATCTATGTTGACACACGTGTCTCATGAACATTACCATAGTTCTGATTAACTCTCTGATAGAATATTGTCCAAACATGTATGTTGCCTGTCTTCCTTTTGAATTTTGTACAGAAAGAAAATTTCAGCAAACCTGCTAAATAGATCAGCTTCTTATATGACTAAGATTTTCCTTGAAATAGAAAGTTACATAGTTTTCCTTTTAAAAGTTCCCTGGGTGTGTGTGTATCTCTGGGTATTTCTCTTCCTTCATTATCAGAGACAGCAGTGCCTCAAGTCAAATGTCAGAGGCATCTGTTGGAACCAGGAATGCTTTATCAAAGTCAAGAAGCATAACAAGGCTAGATTTGCATGGAGTGCATTTGTTAGGTTCTTGAATGTTAAATCCAAAGTTGAATCATTGTTCAATCTTTCTTTCTTTGTATGTTTCTTTCTTTCTTTTCCTTTTCCCTTTCCTTCCTTCCTTCCTTCCTTCCTTCCTTCCTTCCTTCCTTCCTTCCTTCCTTCTTTCTTTCTTTCTTTCTTTCTTTCTTTCTTTCTTTCTTTCTTTCTTTCTTTCTAAGTTAGGAAATGGGTCTGGAGAGATAAATTCTATGTTATCCATTAAGGGGTCACAGTTTGTGCTGAAACCTCTATCTTTTCACCTTTTAAAATGAAACTCATCTTCATTAATGTGTTTTTTTCTATGAGGTACATGAAATCATCAAAATGTTAGAAGACAATACCTGCCTTGGGTGACCCATGAACCATCATCAGTATGCAGTCCCATTAATGCAAAGAATGAATGGAATAGCTACATCATAACATCAGGAAGAGAAAGCATCTAATTTGCACACTCCTGGGCTGTTAGGAGATTTGTTGCTCCATATACCAGTTGTTCAAATGGACAGTAAACATGCATTTGGTTTTCCACAGATAATTCAGCAACCCTTTTCCCACATGCAGTTGAAAAGATTAGGCCCTGTTTTGCTGTCATTGCTCTCTAATCTGTATGGGCTTCCTTTAGCATTCTGACTATCCATTTGGATGTTGGCTGACTGATTTCTGAATGAATCTCATGTTCAGATTCTGGGTTGTCAAATGAATGCTCTGTATGTGGTTTGCAGTATAGCTTAATGACACTTAATGTCCGCCAATGACACTTAACTCCATCCATGAAACTTAAAATGTCATTTGAATGGGGCAGGGTAGCATATTGGCCTTTACTTCCCATAGAAACATCTTAGGAAAGAAGTTTTCAGTGCTGAAATATCTTTTGCATGTTAATGCATGCCTATTAACATATCCCTCTGACAAAAACAAAACAAAACAAAGTAAAACAATATCTACAGCTTCCATCATGATTCTGTGATTAGTTGGCAACTAACAGTTTGTTCCTGCAATAAGACATAGTCGAGTAATTGTTCACACATTTCAGTGCACTAGGGATAATAGTTGAAGATATTTTGAGTGAGGCAGTGCTTTTCCTGAGTGACCCAACCTCTGATATTTAGAGCATGGTATTTTTTTTTAAGAGAGTGTGCAGGTGCATGAGTGGTGGGGTGAGGAGGGGCAGAAGGAGAGGGAGAGGAGAGAATCTAAAGTAGGCTCCACACACAGTGTGAAACCTGATGTAGGGCTCAATCTCATGACCCTGAGATTATGACCTGAGTTGAAATCAGGAGTTGGATGCTTAAATGATTGAGCCACTGTGGTGCCTCTTGTTTGTGGTTGGTTCTAAGTGGGTGTGGGAGTAAGGCCCTAGTTGCAGTGTTTTGGGACAAATTTTCACCCTTCTCAAGTCCCTGTTTGGTGTTGGCTGTTTGTTCTCAACGCAGTCCCCAGCAGCTTTGTCACTGTTCCCCAAAAGCCATTTTGGAAATCTTCATAACTTTTCCCAAAGACCAAATCAATGATAGCTCCTCCGAACAACCAAAGTTGTTTCTCAGATATTCTCAGAAATAAATAGTCTTATCTGAGCCCTGCAACCCAGTGGAGTGATGCCAAGAGTCAGGCACTCCAGAGGCAAGTCTGGAGTTTTGTGACCTGATTGGCCAGACCCAACTAGGGAGATTTGCACAATTTTCTTGGCATGTATGGAGGGACCTACAAAATTTGAATTTCTCTCAATTCCAGAGTTTAAAGAGCTTGATTCACTCCAAAGAAGGAAATAAACAGAAAAAAGCAATTTGTGCGATAGTTGTTAAACATTCTCTCAGAAGTGCTGAGCTTCGGCATAAGGAGGAAGGATGACCAAAAGGTGTTCATGGTTCAAAAAACTTTTATCTCCCCTTCCTCATGAGACTACTGCCTCATGCTTCAGTGACTCCAAAGTCTTTACATGTCACAATCAGGCTTCATTCCTTGATATTTTTATTAACACAGGTCTGTAGCCTAAATGACATCCTTCTATCTCCAAGGTAGAGCTCAAATTTCACCAAAATATCCATTCCATGATTTTGTCTTTGTTTCATTTTAACCAACTGTTTTTATTTTATTTTATTGTTCTTATTTTATTTTATCCTCTGTTCATTATTAATGAAGGTCTTGTGTCTAGGCGCATATCTAATTCATGTTCGCATACTGGTCATTGTTTGTCAGGGACAAAGTGCTCCTTCAAAATTTGATAAATATTTTTATGGTTAGTCATCTTGTCATAATACAGGAGCCTACTTTTCCTTTCTTCTCACCAGAGGGTCAGCAGCCCTCTGACTGCTAGATGCACTGCAAGCAAAGCTAGGCTTTGGGATGTCCCTGAGTGTTCCTGCAGTGCCTAAGCCAGATGAACAAGATAAAGAAGGAAAAATACCGTAGGAGAAGAAACAGAAAAGGAAAAGAGAGAAAATTAGGAAAGAGAAGGGAACAGGAGAGACAGAAATTGTAAAGTGGAGGAGGCTGTTCCCTGTCTTAGGGTCACAGCTCAGTTGCCTCTACCAGGGAATGCACAGATGCTTCTGATTGCAGAGACCTTTCCCCATTGTTCATACTTGTGTTTCCAGGTCATGTAATCTTTAAACACCTTTTCCAAAAAAATCCCAGTGGGACTCTAACGATCTCTATAGAATGCCAGATAAAAAGAAATACTTTCCCATACTTAAAAAGCCTCCAACATAAATGTTGTTAACAGCAGGGTGCAGTGCATACCATCGTCTCCCTCTCTGTGATGTCCCTGTGTGCTAGTGTAGAGCGAATGTGAGATCATTGTTAGCAGTGTCTCAGACCGGTCTTACCTAGTGGCTAGATGGCCATTTTGGAGCAATCTGGACTTTGAAAAAAGCCGGTTTTGCCCCCTAAATATCTATAGTCTTTAGTCTGATATGATGCTGGTCCTGGTATGCTATGATTGATGATGCCTTCAGGTCTCCCAGAGTAACGTGCTAATACATAAATACACTTGCAGGAAGTAATGTAAGAGCTTCCATGGACTCTTCTTGCCATACTTTCTAATATCTGGGGCCACTCAGGCATGTCCTATAAGATATTTAGCTTTTGGTAAAAGCCCTGGGGGAGGAGGACCAGAGTATAGGACTGATGTTGGCAACGATAACTTGATGCCTCGTGTTAAGAAACTTGAGAAAATCAGGCAATATTGAGTGTCATCTGAAGGAATAAAGGATAAGACATTGGAAAAGGTGGAAAATCACTGAAGAAACATTATCTTCAAATTTCCCTTGATTTCCTGCTCAAAGTATGGGTAATGTTGAGATCTAGGACTTTGAAAAAGTATGTGTCTTTTTTTTTAAGTTAAAAAGAGAAAGGGGATGGTGAATTAGAAGAGAAAAATAGGACACTTTTTTTTATGGTGGCAGGCAGAGATGTTAGGAAGTTACTTGTATAATTCAAAAGGCCTCTGATTTTTAAAAGGAACTGGTTGCAGTTGTTAATCTGTAAACTCTGAGCATGTGAAACAGATGAGGTTTAAATTTTGGCTTTAGCCTGGTGTTTCCAGCTCTTGGTTGTACACAACAAGCTTGTGCGTATGAGTGTAAAAGAAGGAGGTAGTGTGTGGTCACACTCCCAGGCTCTCAACAGTCCAATCTGCCCAAGTCCCATATAATCAGGAGTATTTCTCCACATGCTCAGGTCCTCCTGCTCCACAGTCTCAACAGAAGATGATGAGTGGTCCCTAAAGACTGTTCTATTTTACCAATTTGCTAATCCTGAGTTAGATTCCTCCTATTTCTCTAACCTAGGGTTTCTCAATCTTGCTGTTATTGACATTTTGGACTGGGTTATCCTTGGTTGTGGGACTCTTCTTTAGCAATATATTTTAGCCTCTTCCTGCTAGATACCAATAACATCTTCCCGAATTGTGACAACCAGAAATGTTTCCAGACCTCAACAGATATTCTACGGCAGAGGGATGGAACCATTCTTAGGTGAGAAACTCTGTTCTTTTCCTTTTATAACAAATCAATTTTGGAGTTTTTCTTCTGCTGTGTTTGTTGGTAAGTTACTTACTATCTATTTATGCATTTAAAATATATTTATTATTTTGCTACCTTTTACATATAAGCTAGTCACCAAATACTAGTCTACTGGTATGCTAGACTTTATAAAATATTCCATTATCCTTTTACAGTTTCACTGGGAAAATCCCTCTGTAAGAATATTCTGGGATAGTTGATGTTCTTTATTTGCTCTGGGCATTTGATTGACTAGAATAGCCATTAAAATAAGTGTACCAGGCTTGCAAAAGGCCTGGAGTTATGAAAGGTTGGGGAAAACATTTTCCAAATCCAGTGCATGGTCAATGAAGTTTAATCCCTCACTGAGTCTGTGTGTCCAACCTATAAACCAACTGGAATGAAGACCCCAAAATTACAGGGTATCTGCCATGACTCTACCTCTGAGTAGCTTGGAGATTAGCAAAATAATATTGCTTTTTGCTGACACCTCAGTTGTTGGTGCACTCTGAATCCATATGCAGAATGATTATGAATTTTTGTAATGAGCCAGTCCAGCTGAGACCTGGTGAGTAGACTGGTCGGGAGTGTGGATGGATCCATTATCAGGGTGTTTCAATAGACTAAGCCCCAGGATACAACACTTAAAATCAGTAGGCCCAGCAAGCGCACCACAGCTCTTTATACTGAAGCCTGCAGTGCATAAATAAAAATGGGAATGGATTAGTCTTTTGGGGGCTAATCTCCAAGTTGAAGCGCAATAGAAAGTACAGCAAGTAGCAACTTTCTAAATTATTTTCTTATGCTCTGTGCTGTTCTTTATTCTATATTTTTAGCGCTTCCACCTACTAACTTTATTCTCTCTGCCGCTATTTCTAATACATCTCCAGTGATGTATTTTCTGCGAGAATTCAATTACCTGGAGAAGCAGATGTGCTAAATGGCAATTTGAGGATTATTTTTTTTTCTCCAAGTTGATTGCAAAGCTGAGTCATGATTCTAGCTCTGGTAGTGTCAGGAGAGAATTACTGTCAACAAGCTGTTAAAAATGAAACCTAATAATGAGGGAGAATAGATGAAACATCAAGTAAAACTCTGTGTTCTTGCCGATTGCTTCATTTAATTGGCATCATTTTATTGAATTTTTAATAGAATGAAATGAGATTTTAATGTAATCTCATTGAGTTTAGACCTAATTCAATATATTAATTTATTATGAATCATTCCTCATTAATTTGTTTTATATGAAGTTATGTAATGAAAAGTTTGCCAAACTGTCAGTTATTTGTCAACTTTTTAAATTAATCTCCTAAGGAGCTTTATTTGTAATTACACAAAAAGCAAAATGAAATCATTCAGGAGCATTTTCTTTACTGTTGCCCTAGTTAAGATACTGTGAGTTACTAAGGAAGTATGCATTTACATCTGCTAAATTTTCTTAGACTTGTAGACTGACCTTCAATTATGTTAACCCTTTATAGTAATTATATAGTCCTATGATGTGCCTGGCAATTAGAAAAATTGAATGACTGCTTTCATTTAATGTTGTAATCTGAAATGGGTCTCATTACAAATCATATATTTAATTTGAGTCACTCTATATAACTCTATTTCAGGGTTTTCCTGAAAAAATGCTGAGGGTGCTTTTGTCTATTAACTATTTTCTGATTATCTTGTCCAGTATATTTAGTGAATTGGCATCAGATTTCTCAAAAAGGGCACTTAATGAACTACAAATGTGTAAGGTCCCCACTGTTCTAAAACCAGAAAGACATTTCGAGTTGTGCAGAAGAAAAGTTACAGAAAAATCAACTAATTATTTGGCATTTGTGAATAGAAGAGTTTTTGGTAAAATTCACAGTGGTTTCAATGTCTATATTTATTATTTAAATGTTATAAAGAAATAAAAATCATCTGTAATTTTAAACCCAGAGAATCACTGTCAATATTTTGTTGTATCGTCATATAGACATTTCTGTCTGTGTGTTTCATACAAGATAGAGAAAAAGTCATTCATAATATTTTATAATCATATTCCACTCAACAATATATTAGTTGTCAACATATGTATCACCAGGAACATTCTTTTTTAGTGGCTGCATGGAATATTTTTGTGTGGTTCTACTAAAATTTAATCCTCAGTGTTGATTATCTAGGTTACTTAACATATTTTTGCTACTATAAATAATGCTGTGACAAACACTTTGCAGATAAAGTTTTCTATACTTCTTTACTCTGATCTTATGATAAATTTTTAGAGTTGAAGAGAATTCATATTGCTGAAGAATGACTTCAAGAGAACTCTACAATCTCATAGACAACCTATTTCAATTCTTCCTACTGTAGTTCAATCAATGAAATACTATTTTAATAGGTACCTAAAGGAAGAGATGCTTAGTTTTTGAGTGGACAGAGAAAAGTAACAAAAAAGAGAATGCATTATTCTCCTACTTCTGAACCCAGAATAGAAGACTTTCAGAGGTCTAGGCATTTCTCCTAGGGTGGTTATTACTTATGGAGGATCTGAATCAATGGTTGTCTTGAACCCTGGTGAAGCTACATTGTCTTTAGTATTCTTGTTCTTAGAAGAAAGAGAAGAATGCCATTGGATCTTGAATATTATATTGGCACCATGGCCTTCATACTCAGATTATTTATGGAGCTTGCCCTACTGCATTTGTTTCCTGTGGTGCACAATAAGTTACTATTAACTTGGTGGCTTGAAACAAGACCAATTTATTCTTTCACAGTTCCAATGGCCAGAAGCTTGAAAGCAAGGTGTTGGCAAGGCTGCACTGGTTCTAAGGTCTCCAGAGAACTCCTCTTCACCTCTTTCAGCTTCTCGTGGCTCTAGGTGTTCTTCAGCTTCTTTGGTTTATGGGTCTGTCACTCTAATCTCTACCTCTATAATTAATTTCCCTCCCTCTCTTCTCTCTGTGTCTGTTATAAGCTACTGTCATTGATTTAGGACCACCTGGATAAACCAGAATGTTTTCATCTCAAGATTCTTAATTATGTCTACAGAGACATTTTTTTTCCCCAAGTAACATTCATAGGCTTTGGGGATTAAGATGTAAATGTGTATTTTGGGAGACACCATTCAACCTGCTCCTCAGAACATCAGAGAAAGTTTCTCCTATGTCCCTCTCTCCTGAATCTGTTACAACAGAAAGAAAGAATAGGAGCTATTTCTAAAGGTCACATTTGTATCCTAAGATTGAGGCTGAAGAGAACTTCTATCTATAGTTGGCTAAACAATTTTATTTTGCTCATGGGGATGCATTTAATAGAATAGAGTATCTTTTCTAGATGAATCATATTGGCTGGTCCTAAATTATTTTGATTCATTTTCTATTTTGAACTTCCATATACCCATCATTGTTTGAATATTGGCCATCTGAAATTTGAAATTCTAAGGAAGACTTCTTAGCTTTCCTCTATGAACTAACAACTCTGTTCCCAAGATACTTAGGGATAGACTTAGGCAAAATCTATAGGTTTTTCATATGTTTCTGTTTTAATTTTTACCCCTTGTAATTGACTGGAGGAAGAAATAAGAGAGAAGTACATATAGCCTCTTTGCTGTCTCTTGCCTCCCTTTATATCAATAAAGATTGGGGTCATCTATGACACAGTAGGCTCAAGAGTTTTGCAGGCTGGGTACACAAATGAGCTTGAGGTGTTCCATTCAAAATGTTAATTTCAGAGGTCCATGAAGCTGCCTTATCTAAGGTAGTCTTTTGAACTGGAGGTGATATTAATGCTTTATAAAGTGACTGAAGCTCAAGCTAGCTGACCCTACTTTTGGGTACTCTCCTAGGCTAGAGATTCTATGCTCTCCATTTGTTCGTGGGACTCACTGCAGTCCTTTTTAGAATCAAGGCCACCTTTCTTGACAGATGAGTCTTACTTATACAGCATTGTTCTCTAATGGTCCATCTTTTTTTTTTAAGATTTTTATTTATTCATTTGACACAGAGAGATTACAAGTAGGCAGAGAGGCAGGCAGAGAGAGAGGAGAGAGGAGGAAGCAGGCTCCCTGCTGAGCAGAGAGCCCGATGTGGGCCTCGATCCCAGGACCCTGGGATCATGACCTGAGCCGAAGGCAGCGGCTTTAACCCACTGAGCCACCCAGGCGCCCTC
>LNAC01001112.1:303588-344220 GCA_002007465.1 Ailurus styani
TGCTTCCTCCTCTCTCCTCTCTCTCTGCCTGCCTCTCTGCCTACTTGTAAACTCTCTCTCTCTCTCTCTGTCAAATGAATAAATAAAATCTTTAAAAAAATGTAGCAAAGTGGCACATATATGTAATAGATTTTATGCCTTTTTTTTTAAGATTTTATTTATTTATTTGACACAGAGAGAGAGATTACAAGTAGGCAGAGAGGCAGGCTGAGAGACAGGGAGAGGAGGAAGCAGGCTCCCTGCTGAGCAGAGAGCCCGATGCGGGCCTCGATCCCAGGACGCTGAGATCATGACCTGAGCTGAAAGCAGAGGCTTTAACTCACTGAGCCACCCAGGCGCCCTTTTTTTTTTTTGATTTTATGCCTTTTTTATATCAAGAGACTGTTAGAAATTTATTTGAGAAATTGTGACAGGTGGGAAATTTTGGAGGTCAAGTAATAACCTAAAAAGAAGAGCACTAAACAGTAAAGATAATGTGTTAACTACATCTCAAGTAACCACAAGTAGGTAGGCAGGCAGGTCCTAGGTTGACTAATGCAGTGGCCTATCCAAGACATGACTTTTCCCATTTTTTGACTCTTATAGCCCCAGAGACCTTAAGCTTATCTCCTTACTATTGTAAGATGCCTGTGGCTGCTTCAAGCATCACATCCTTACTCCGCAGCCTCCAAAGAACAGGGGGAGAGGGCCTATACCTTTTCAAGAGTAAAGAAAGAAAATTTTATAGAGGACTGTCCAGAGACTAACCCTCACACATCATTGGCTTGAACTGACTGCGTTACAGACTCCTTCCTGAACCAAACATGGGTGAAGGGATGGATATTTGCCATAGTGTAGACTAATCAAGGTGAATGTTCTTACCTGCGGAAAGTTGAAGCCTTCCCTTCTGTCTAAGGTCTTCTGACTACTCTACTGCATCAGTAAGAAATCAGTGTGCACCCATGCACTCGTGTGTCCTCCATGTGTTTATATGATGTGGGGGCTTTAGGCAGTCAATGGTATTCTGTATAGAGGTTACCTTTCACTTTGGAGAAACTGATGAACTCTGGCTGGATAAGAACACAATATTGGCCATCCTGTGTCATCAGTGATAACTTGCTGAAGAGCTGCTTCTTTAGCCCAAGAGTTAAGAGCCCACAAGCAGAGCAGAAATTAGAATCCACTAGGCTTTCCTACTTCTATTGAGAAGGGATGCCCCTAGTGATGTATTTATAAATGTTTAAGAATTAGCTCTCTAGAAAAGTCCCTAATTTGTAGTGTTGACCAGTTTCCATTGTGTAAATACTCCCATCATGACCCATTTCAGGTTACCAATATGATTTCCCTGAAAATGGATATTAGAAGATGCATGTACACTGGCTGTCATGAGCTGGTGCAGGCCAGCTGTGGTGCACCGCTGGTATACATTGCTGCCGTGATTGATATCCATTTTTTTCCTGAGGACATGGCTGAGCACAGCCTAGAACAGTGTTTCTCAGTCTCAATATTGTTGACATTTTGGGCTGGCAAATTCTCTATTGTGGGGCTGCTTTGTGCATTGGAGTTTATTTAGCAGATCCCTGGCCTTTACCCACTCAATGCCAGTAGTATTCCCCCTGTTGTGACAACTGATACATCTTCAGATATTTGCTAAATGTCCCCTGTGGCCAGAATGGCCTCCAGCTGAGAAACACTGGCCTCTGGGAAGGGAGAGTTGGCTCCGTATGAAAGCTGTGCAGGTGTTTTTTTTTTTTTTTTTAAAAGATTTTATTTATTTATTTGACACAGAGAGAGGTCACAAGTAGGCAGAGAGGCAGGCAGAGAGACAGGGAGAGGAGGAAGCAGGCTCCCTGCTGAGCAGAGAGCCCGATGCGGGCCTCGATCCCAGGACGCTGAGATCATGACCTGAGCNGATGCGGGCCTCGATCCCAGGACGCCGAGATCATGACCTGAGCCGAAAGCAGAGGCTTCAACCCACTGAGCCACCCAGGCGCCCTGTGCAGGTGTTTTGATGGTCTTACTAGCATCCGAGGCCAAAGAAAAGGTCTGGTATTTATTGTGACTTTGATAAGGGTCCATGAAATAATGATCTATGTAAGGCCAGTGCTTTCACATTTTTGAATGTGGATTTATGTCTCTTTTCTGGTTGATGTGTGACAGGTGGGGACACTGCATTCTGTTTATTCTACAACATGGCATTTTAAATGGTAGTTGAAACATTTTAAATTATGGATTTTTCATAGCTGGTTCTGCTCTAATAGAAACTATGCATTGATCAATTCTTTCATCTCTGGGTGTGTAAAGCAATTGGATGATTTAATCTACAAATATAGTAAACCATTACATTATTTTCTGGATGAGAATTAAACACTAAAATTAGAGAAAGTTTGGAAGAAAAAATACTTTATAGATTTTGGTTAGGGACTTTAAATGTTAATCCAGGTATAAATGGGATATGATGTTCTGTTAAATTATTTGCATGACTTCAAGGAATGATGTGGAAATGGTAAGATGAGAAAAAGAAAATTCACATGAACTGTGCAGGAATATGAACTTCATAGTCATGGCTGGAACACAGACTTCCCTAGATAAAGCTGCTGTGATAGATTACACCATGAACACTTGACCAGCTCTATATTAGTGCCACAGGGGCCACCCTTTTGGCCTCCAGTGTGAACAAGTATCCCCTGGCCAAAGCCCTGGGCATGTCCTGGCTGCACCACATCACAGTTCTCTGGCCCTGCATCTCCTAGCCATACATCTTTGGGTTGGGCCAGTGCTATTCAAAGAGTGGTCTGGGGACTGTTCCCAGGTAGGGATAAATCTAGAAAGCAAACATTTAGAAACAGGTAGAGGCATTTTATGGTACAATGGCATAAAAGATGTGATCCGTTTTAGTAGTTCATTTTTATTGTAGCTTATAAAATTGTTAGTCTACAAAGGATTAAGAAAACAAAACAAAAAAATAACCAACAGTCTCCCAAATCTAGTTTTTTCCTCACAGGGTGACTTGAAAAGTACAGGACTATATTGCTTAATTCCTAAATTTGGCCTATTTTTAATACATAAAGGTAATTTCAAATTTTATTATACTACATGGACATTTCTATGAGAATAATGTTAAATTTCACGGCTCTTTTGAAGAAGGTGATAAAAAGTAGAGAAAGCAGAGTAGCTAGCTGGAATGATGTGAGACCACACCAATGCTCCATGGGACAGCCTTGGTATTCTTCTACCTTGCTGGCTATTTTGGTTTCTTGTGTCCACACTGGACCATTTGTACTTCTCTCAGGGGAAAGATGTGGGACTGGGATCTTCACATGATATCTGAAAGTATGGAAGCCAGGAGTAAATGTAATGTATTTACCTGTGCACTCAGACAAATACGCTGATTTTTAGCATCTTACCGTAGAGTTTAATCTCCTAGCCCCTGAGACTTGTCCTACTATAACTTCTAACTTCCGTGCTAGAAGCCACCTTAGATTTTTGTGTTTGTTGCTTTATTTGCAGTGATCTAGGACTCTACTTACAGTTCATGATTGTAGATAAAGAAAGAAGGAAGGCATTTGTTCTATTGAATATTAAAAAGTGATTTAAATCTGCCCGTGTGTCTTGAGCAAAGATGACATTGTTCTGATCATCATTTTCTCTGTCACATGAGGCAAAGTTCCTTTCATGCCTACCTTCTGCATTATGGTGTTGATATAGACTGAATAACTATGTCTCCTGCCCCCAATTTCATATGATAAAATCTAATGCCCAATGTGAGGGTGTTTGCAAGTGGGTTCTTTGGGAGATGAAAGTGATTAGTACCCTTATAAAAGAAACTGCAGAAGATTCCCTTGTACCTTTGGCCATGTGAGGACACAGGAAGGAGACAACCATCTATGAACTAGGAAGGGGGTCCCTCACCAGACACTGAATCTGCCAGTACCTTGGTCTTGGACTTCCCAGCCTCCAGAAGTTTAAAAAAGAAATTTCTGTTGTTCATAAGGTACCCAGACTGTAAT
This sequence comes from Ailurus styani, assembly GCA_002007465.1. Classification (NCBI taxonomy): domain Eukaryota; kingdom Metazoa; phylum Chordata; class Mammalia; order Carnivora; family Ailuridae; genus Ailurus; species Ailurus styani. The sequence continues at coordinate 307,578 of LNAC01001112.1, forward strand.
ATGTTATAGCACACTGAACAGACTAGACAAATGTCAATTCCGGTATTTGGGAATGCAGGTGAAGGGTAAGTCTGATCAAATTTGCTGTGTTGGATATTGAATGCAAAACTTTTTGCCCTTGTCCAGCTTGTCCAGAGTTAAGATTTCCCCATCAGAATGAGTGTTAGGTTGATTAATGACCAATTGCCACTTTTAAGTTTCTCTTAATATCATTTCAGACATTTTGAAAACAAAGTAAAAGGATCGATACCATTTTTCATTAGTTCTGTTTCAGTGGTTTCCTTTTCTGTTAATTCAGTGTATATGTACTTTGCTCAAAATGAAGGTCTGGTTGGAACTTTTTAGGAACTAATTGTGAAGAGGAGGAAGAGTGTTAACATGCCCTGAAATTGGTGTTCTTCTGAATAATAGTGTTTTTTGATGTTTATTTAAACTACGAAATATGTTTGTACAGTCTTGTGTCACCTGTAACAATAGACTCCTAGATCTATTTTTTAAGTCAGTTTGCTTTATTTATTTATTTATTTACCTGCCTACCTACCTCAAATTCTTCCTTTATAAAGGACATCTTCACTTAATTATCCACCAAAACAGAACTTTGTTCCCCCACTGTCCCTTTTGCCAACTTTTACATGATTACTGGTAGTGTTTACCAGCAAATGCAAATTTTTCTTCTCTTATTAGTCACTTAGGTGCAGTTTGCCACTGAATTCTACATTTTTGCCTTCTTATTTTTAGGTATATTTCTTTTTACCAATCCCCTTTCCAAGTGTGGTGGAAATGGGGCAATCACTGGGTTTTAGATTCCCCTCTTCCAGTTTGTTCTTCATATAGGGGAAAGGAGCATCTTCTTTTCTTCTTCTGTGCTTTTCTCAATTCACTAAACATTCCCATTTGGATCCAATTTGCCCCATATAATGAACCTGAGGGTTCACCATGACTACCAGTAGTCATAATCATTTAGCACTTCTGAAGGAATAAAAAAATAAAAAATTTGAAACTCATTTTCTGATTATAATTACTATTATGATTTAGATTCTACTACTTATATTTATGTAAATATATTCCAATAGAGTTGGGTTTCTTTTCTTTTTTTTAGAATTTTTTTTATTAACATATAATGCATTGGGGTGCCTAGGTGGCTCAGTTGTTAAGCATCTGCCTTCAGCTCAGGTCATGATCTTAGGGCGTCCTGGGATCTAGCCCCACATCAGGCTCCCTTCCCAGAAGGAAGCCTGCTTCTCCCTCTCCCACTCCTCCTGCTTGTGTTCCCTCTTTTGCTGTGTCTCTCTCTGTCAAATAAATAAATAAAACTCTTAAAAAAAACCTATAATGTATTATTTGCCCCAGGGATACAAGTCTGTGAATCATCAGGCTTACACATTTCGCAGCACTCACCATAGCACATACCTTCCTCAATGTTCATAACATAGCCACCCTATCCCTACCTGCCCCACACCCCAGCAACCCTCAGTTTGTTTCGTGAGTTTAAGAGTCTCTTATGGTTTGTCTCCCTCCCGATCCCATCTTGTTTCATTTTTTCCCTCCCTACCCCCCACGACCCCCTGCCTTGCCTCTCAAATTCCTCATATCAGAGAGATCATATGATAATTGTCTTTCTCTGATTGACTTATTTTGCTTAGCATAATGACTTCTACTTCCATCCACATCATTGCAAATGGCAAGATTTCAAGTTTTTGATGGCTGCATAGTATTCCAGTGTGTGTGTGTGTGTGTGTGTGTGTGTGTGTGTGTGTATGCATACATACATACACACCACATCTTCTTTATCCATTCATCTGTTGATGGACATCTAGGTTCTTTCCATAGTTTGACTATTGTGGACATTGCTGCTATAAACATTGGGGTGCAAGTGCCCCTTCAGATCACTACATTTGTATCTTTAGGGTAAATACCCAGTAGTACAATTGCTGGGTCATAGGGTGGCTATATTTTCAACTTTTTGAGGAACCTCCATACTGTTTTCCAGAGTGGCTGCACCATCTTACATTCCCACCAACAGTGTCGGGGGGTTCCCCTTTCTCTGCGTCCTTGCCAACATCTCTCATTTCACAACTTGTTAATTTTAGCCATTCTGACTGGCGTGAGGTGGTATCACAAAGTGGTTTTGATTTGTATTTCCCTGATGCTGAGTGATGTTGAGCTCTTCTTCATGTGTCTGTTGGCCATTTGGATGTCTTCTTTGCCAAAATGTCTGTACACGTCTTCTACCCATTTCTTAATTGGATTATTTGTTCTTTGAGTTTTGAGTTTGATAGTTCTTTTTTTTAAGATTTTTTTTTTACTTATTTGACACAGAGAGAGAGAGAGAGATTAGATCACAAGTAGGCAGAGAGGCAGGCAGAGANTACTTATTTGACACAGAGAGAGAGAGAGAGATTAGATCACAAGTAGGCAGAAAGGCAGGCAGAGAGAAAGGAGGAAGCAGGCTCCCTGCTGAGCAGAGACCCCGATGCAGGGCTTGATCCCAGGACCCTGAGATTATGACCTGAGCTGAAAGCAGAGGCTTTAACCCACTGAGTCACCCAGGTTCCCCAAGTTTGATAAGTTCTTTAAAGATTTTGGATACTAGCCCTTTATCTGATATGTCATTTGCAAATATCTTCTCCCATTCTGTCAGTTGTGTTTTGGTTTTGTTGACTGTTTCCTTTGCTGTGCAAAAGTTTTTATCTTGATGAAGTCCCAATAGTTCATTTTTGCCCTTGCTTCCCTTGCCTTTTGCAATGTTTCTAAGAAGTTGCTGCAGCTGAGGTTGAAGAGGTTGCTGCCTGTGTTCTCCTCAAGGATTTTGATGGATTCCTGTCTCCCATTGAGGTCTTTCAACCATATCGAGTCTATTTTTGTGTGTGGTGTAAGGAAATGGTTCAGTTTCATTCTTTTTTATGTGGCTGTCCAGTTTTCCCAATACCACTTGTTGAAGAGACAATCTTTTTTCAATTGAACATTCTTTCCTGCTTTGTTGAAGATTAGTGGACTATAGAGTTGATGGTCCATTTCTGGGCTCTCTATTCTGTTCCACTGATTTATGTGTGTTTTTGTGCCAGTACCATACTGTCTTGATGATGACAGCTTTGTAATAGAGCTTGAAGTCTGGAATTGTGATGCCACCAACTTTGGTTTTCTTTTTCAACATTCCTCGGCTATTCGGGGTCCTTTCTGGTTCCATATAAATTGTAGGATTCTTTCTTCCATTTCTTTGGAAAAAATTGATGGTATTTTGGTAGGGATTGCATTTAATGTGTAGATTGCTTTAGGTAGCATAAACATTTTCACTGTATTTGTTCTTTCAATCCATGAACATGGAAAATGTTTTCATTTCTTTGTGTCTTCCTCAGTTTCTTTCATGAGTACTTTATAGTTTTCTGAGTACAGGTTGTTTCCTCCTTGGTTAGGTTTATTTCTAGGTATCTTATGGTTTGGGGTGCAATTGTAAATGGGATCGACTCCTTAATTTCTCTTTCTTTTGTCTTGCTGTTGGTGTATAGAAATGCAACTGATTTTTGTGCACTGATTTTATATCCTGACACTTACTGAATTCCTGTATGAGTTCTAGCAGTTTTGTGGAGTCTTTTGGGTTTTCCATCGAAAGTATTATATCATCTATAAAGAGTGAGAGTTTGACTTCTTCCTTGCCAATTTGGATGCCTTTTATTTCTTTTTGTTGTGTGATTGCTGAGGCTGGGATGTCTAGTACTATGCTGAATAGCAGTGGTGATAGTGGACATCCCTACCTTAGGGAAAATCTCTCAGTTTTCCCCCATTGAGAATGATATTTTCTGTGGGTTTTTCATAGATGGATTTTATGATATTGAGGTATTTACTCTCTATGCATACACTGTGAAGAGTTTTGATCAAAAAAGGATGCTGTACTTTGTCAAATGCTTTTTCAGCATTTATTGAAAGTATCATATGGTTCTTCTTCTTTCTTTTATTAATGTATTATATCACAGCAATTGATTTGCAGATGTTGAATCAAGCTTGTAGCCCAGGAATAAATCCCACTTGGTCAAGGTGACTAATCCTTTAATATACTGTTGGATCCTATTGGCTAGTATTTTGGTGAGAATTTTTGCATCCACATTCATCAGGAATATTGGTCTATAATTCTCCTTTTTTATGGGGTCTTTGTCTGGTTTTGAGATCAGGGAAATGCTGGCCTCATGAGTTGGAAGTTTTCCTTCCACTTCTATTTTTTGGAACAGTTTCAGGAGAATAGGTATTAATTCTTCAAAGGTTTGGTAGAATTGCCCCAGGAAGCCGCCATGGTCCTGGGTTCTTGTTTGGTGGGAGATTTTTGATGACTGCTTCAATATCCTTACTGGTTTGGGTCTATTCACGTTTTCTATTTCTTCCTGGTTCAGTTTTGGTAGTATACATCTCTAGGAATGCATCTATTTCTCCCAGATTGTCAAATTTGGTGGTGTAGAGTTGCTCATAATATGTTCTTATAATTGTTTGTATTTCTTTGGTGTTGGTTGTGATCTCTTTCATTCGTGGTTTTATTAATTTGAGTCCTTTCTCTTTTCTTTTGGATAAGTCTGGCCAGGGGTTCATCAATTTTATTAATTCTTTCAAAGAACCAGCTCCTAGTTTGTTGATTTGTTCTACTGTTCTTTTGGTTTCTATTTCATTGATTTCTTCTCTGATCTTTATGATTTCTCTTGTCCTGCTGGGTTTAGGTTTTCTTTGCTGTTCTTTCTCCAGCTCCTTGTGGTGTAGGGTTAGGTTGTGTACTTGAGACTTTTCTTGTTTCTTGAGAAAGGCTTGTATTGCTATATACTTTCCTTTCAGGACCGCCTTTGCTGTGTGTCAAAGATTTTTAACAGTTGTATTTTCATTTTCATGTGTCTCCATGAATTTTTTAAATTCTTCTTTAATTTCTTGGTTGACCCATTCATTCTTTAGTAGGATGCTCTTTAGCCTCCTTGTATTTGAGTTCTTTCCAACTCTCCACTTGTGGTTGAGTTTTAGTTTCAAAGCATTTTCATCTGAAAATATGGAGGGAATGATCCCAGTCTTTTGGTACTTGGTGAGACCTGATTTGTGGCCCAGGATGTGATCTATTCTGGAGAATGTTCCATGTGCACTAGAGAAGAATGTGTATTCTGTTGTTTTGGGATGGAATGTTTTAAATATATCTGTGATGGTGTGTCATTTAAAGTCTTTATTTCCTTGCTCATCTTTTGCTTAGATGATCTGTCTATTTCAGTAAGGGGGATGTTAAAGTCCCCTCCTATTATTTATTGTATTATTGTTGATGTGTTTCTTTGATTTTGTTATTAATTTGTTTATAATTTTCTGCTCCCATGTTAAGGGCATAGATATTTAAAATTGTTAGATCTTCTTTTTGGACAGACCCTTTAATTATGATATTGTCCTTCCTCATCTCTTATTATAGTCTTTGGCTTAAATCTAATTTGTCTGATATAAGGATTGCCACCCCAGCCTTCTTTTGATGTCTGAATTGTTAGACATGGTAACAATGGTAAATTGTTTTCCATCCCCTCACTTTAAATCTGGAGGTTTCTTTGGGTGTAAAATGAGTTTCTTGTAGACAGCATATCGATTGGTCTTGTTTTTTTAATCCATTCTGATACCCTGTGTCTTTTGTTTGGGTCTCTTGGCACACTTACATTCAGGGTAACTATTGAAAGATATGAATTTAGTGCCATTGTATTGGCTGTAAGGTGACTGTTACTGTATATTGTCTCTGTTCCTTTCTGGTCTGTTACTATTAGGCTCTCTCTTTGTTTAGAGGACCCCTTTCAATATTTCCTGTAGGGATGGTTTGGTGTTTGCAAACTCCTTTAGTTTTTGTTTGTCCTAGAACCTTTTTATCTCTCTTCTATTTTCAGTGACAGCTTAGCTGATTATAGTATTCTTGGCCGCATATTTTTGTTGGTTAGTTTTCCAAATTTATTATACCAGTCTTTTCTGGCCTGCCAGGTTTCTGTGGATAGGTCTGCTGCCAATCTAACATTTCTACCAGTGTATGTTACAGATGTCTTGTCTTGAGCTGCTTTCAGGATTTTTTCTTTGTCTCTGAGACTTTTAAGTTTTACTATTAGATGATGGGGTGTGGACCTATTTTTACTGATTTTGAGGTGGGTTCTCTGTGCCTCCTGGATTTTGATGCTTGTGCCCTTCGCCAAACTAGGGAAATTCTCTGCTATAATTTACTCCAATATACCTTCCACCCCCCCCCTTTCTTCTTCTTCTGGGATCCCAATTAGTCTAATATTGTTTCCTCTTATGGTATCACTTATCTTTCAAATTCTCCCCTCATGGTCCAGTAGTTGTTTGTCTCTCTTTTCCTCAGCTTCATTATTCTCATCATTTGGTCTTCTATATCACTAATTCTGTCTTCTGCCTCATTTATCCTAGTAGTAAGAGCCTCCATTTTTTATTGCACCTTATTAATGCCTTTTTTAAAATTTCAACTTGGTTAGACTTTAGTTCTTTTATTTCTCCAGAAAAGGATTTTACTTCTCCAGAAAGCGATTCTCTAATATCTTCCATACTTTTTTTGAGCCCAGCTAGCTCCTTGATAATGGTCATTCGTAACTCTATTTCTGACATATTGCTCATATCCGTATTGATTAGGTCTCTGCCTCTTGTTTTTTTTTTTCCCTGTGGTTAGTTTTTCCACCTTGTCATTTTATCCAGATAAGAACAGATGAATGAGAGAACAAAATACTAAAAGGGTAGCCATGACCCCAGAAAAATTTACACTAACCAAATCAGAAGAGACCAGAAACTAAATGGAGAAGAAAGGGGGGAAATATATTTGTTAGACTGGTGAATAGAAAAGAACCACACACTTGATTTTGGGTGTATTTTGGCCTATTAGAAGAAACTCCCTCCCAAGGTTTTAAAGAAAGAAAAACTATATATATACAAAGATAAGGGTAAACATGGTGAAGGGCTGGACTATGACTGTAAAGATGGAAATCAAAAAATATTCTAAAAAAGGAATTGATAAGATAAGAAGTTGGTTAAAAAAGAAACAAAAAAAGGAAGAGGAAAAGAATGTGATCAGGCTGGAGATTAGATCAAAGCCATGTGCTAAATTTAGGGTATATTTTGCACTATTAAAGGAAATTGTACCCCCAAAATTTTTTAAAGATTTTATTTATTTATTTGACAGAGGGAGATATTACAAGTAGGCAGAGAGGCAGGCAGAGAGAGAGGAGGAAGCAGGCTCCCGCCGAGCAGGGAGCCCGATGTGAGCCTCGATCCCAGGACCCTGAGATCATGACCTGAGCCGAAGTCAGAGGCATTAACCCACTGAGCCACCCAGGCGCCCTGTACCCCAAAATTTTAAAGAAAAATAAACCTGTTTGTATACAGAAATACGGTTAAGTACAATGAAAGGCTAAAATATAACAGTGAAAATTAAAAAAGATTTTTAAAAATGTATTGATAAGGTAAAATAGTTAAAAAACATTAAAATAGGAAAGAGGAAAAACTTAAAAAATAGAATAAAATAAAATTAAGATGTTAAAAAATGGAATAAGAAAAAATAAAATTAAGAAAATTTGACTTTGAAAGACTAAAGGATTATGGGGGAAAACCCACGAATTCTATGTGTTGCTTTTCCCTAGCTCTGGCACTTTGCAGTTCTCATTGATTGGTGAACTTTGTTTTGGCTGAATGTTCTTGCTGATGTTCTGGGGGAGGGTCCTATTGCAGTGATTCTTAAATGTCTTTGCCCGAGGTGGAATTGCACTGCCCTTGCCAGGGCCAGGATAAGTAATCTGCTCGGGTTTGCTCTTGGAATCTTTTGTTCCCTGAACACTTTTGGTAGAGCTTTGGAGGACGGGAATGTAAACGGCGGCCTCCCAATCTCTGGTTGAAGGTGCTGAGAGCTCAGTCCACCCTCAGAGAAAAGCAGTCAGTCCCTCCCATCTCCCTGGTCTCTGGCTGCAGTCCATGCTCACCCAGCCTGTGACCCAGCATTTCTGTCTCTGTTGCACGGCCCCCTTAAGAGTCTCCAAACCCAGCAGATTCCTGCATCGCACTCCTGCGCCACTCGTCCTGGAGGAGGAAGGAGGAGGTCTCTCTGGATCTGCCACTTGCGAGGTCCCTGCTTGAAGAGCAGTGTCCTGTCTGTGTGTCGGATCTTGGTTTAAGGTAATCCCAAGCTAAGTGCCCACCCATTGGCTCCATCTCTGCAGCCAGCTTCCCCACTCTGATACCTGTGGGCTCTGTCACATTCAGACACTCATGGTGTTTTCGTGACCCCACGGGTCCTGAGATCACACTGTCCCCGTGAGGGCTCCAACCCCCGCTTAGCCTCTTGAGCGACATCCCTCAGTCGAGCAGACTTCTAAAATTCTGATTTTGTGCTCCACTCCTCTATCACTTGCTGGGAGCCCTCCCCCTGCAGTCTATCTTCCTGTATGTCACCTTGGATTCACTTCTCTGCACGTCCTACCTTCTGGAAAATGGTCAATTTTCTGTTTCTAGAATTGGCACTCTTCTCTTCTGTCTCTTGCTGAGTTTGTAGATGTTCAAAATGGTTTGATAACTAGCTGAACTCCCAGGACCTGATGATATTTCAGTTTCCTACTCCACCATCTTGCTCCTCTCTAGAGTTGGATTTATTGACTGCAGTCATAGGTTGCTTTTTCATAGGATTGCTGGGCTGTGTGTGTGTGTGTGTGTGTGTGTGTGTGTTTCTCTGCACTAGGCTCTGAGGGAGTATGTTTGTAACCTGACCTCACAGAAACGAGGAATCTGAACAGCCATCCTTTGCATGCTGTCTCACCCCTGAGCTTGCTGGATGATCTAGGGACTGAAGTCCAATCCAGGGGTAGAGTTGGCTAACCCACTTCTTGAGGATGGAAATGAGGGATAGCTAAGAAGACGTAGTTAAAGATGGGGAAGGGAGCAGGAATCAAAGAAGAAGAAAATCATATCTCATGAGGCTGGTTGCTGATACGAAAACCAATTTGAGGCAGTGAGACTGTAACTAAAGATAGCAGGACAAGGAGAATAGGTTGTGAGAATAAAAGAAACTGGGAACTTAAGATTTCTGGATATGCTAGAATAGGTACCAGGTTTCTTTTTTTCACTGTGGATAGGACCTTGGCAATGAGCAGAAAGAGAAAGAGCACCAAGCAGGTTAATACAAGTGACTAATGGAATGTTTGGATTTTGTGGTGATAATAATAGTTGACTTATAATGACTATGTATATATGCCAGGCACTGGGCAGATACTAGTTTAAAGGCCTTCATGATGCTGGAAAATATAATTAAGAAACCACTGACTTTTTAAATCTAAATTTAATGCTTTTTAGTAGTAATTACAATACTAACAAGTATATTAACATTTATTTAGCTCTCATTTTGTGCTAATATATTCAGACTCTCCTCCTCAGTGGTAGACTGAAAAACATGGCCATGTGATTTTGCAGGTTTCCAATTAAGAGTTGGCATCTATTTCATACTCTTTGACTCTGGGCTGATCTTGTGACTTGCTTTGACTTCTGGAATGTGGTAGAAGAGCCTAAGCCTCAAGGCTTACAGCTTTCACTTTCTCTTTCTTAGAACATGGCTCCCTCCATGTGAGGAAGTCAATCTATTCTTGAGGATGGAAGACTACTATATGGAGAGAATGGCTGAGTTGTTCCAGCTGACCCTAGGCCCAGCCAACTTTCCATCTCAATTACAACACAGTATGAACCCATGAAAGACAAACAAATGAACCACTCATCCAGTCCAGACAATTATGAGAAATAGAAGTCAGTACTATTTGAGGTGCTTTATTATGCACTCTTAGATAAGTGGTAAACTTAAACTTTTGATAAGCCTGCCCTTTGGCATACATACTCACCGTGAACACTGATACAAATAATAAACAATTCAAGGTCTAAGGCAAAACCACCTGGTATGTCATTAAATACCTCTTTCTGTGTCATTGAAGAATTTTTCAATAATTAATATAACTGGACAGAAATCATGCTGTTACAAAATAAAGATTGACTACCACTGCTTTAAATTCAGAGAGAATTCTCTCACACCATACACAAAGATAAACTCAAAATGAGGGAAAGACCTCAATGTGAGGCAGGAATCTATCAAAATCTTAGAGGAGAACATAGGCAGTAACCTCTTTGACATCGGCCACAGCAACTTCTTTCAAGACACATCTCCAAAGGCAAAGGAAACGAGCAAAAATGAACTTTTGGGACTTCATCAAGATAAAAAGCTTCTGCACAGCAAAGGAAATTGTCAACAAAACAAAGAGGCAACCCATGGAATGGGAGAAGATATTCGCAAATGATACTACAAAGGGCTGATATCCAAGATATATAAAGAACTTCTCAAGCTCAATGCCCAAAAAACAGATAATCATGTCAAAGAATGGGCAGAAGACATGAACAGACACTTCTCCAAAGAAGACATACAAATGTCCAACAGACACATGAAAAAATGTTCATCATCATTAGTCATCAGGGAAATTCAAGTCAAAACCACATTAAGATACCACCTTACACCAGTTAGAATGGCCAAAATCAACAGGACAGGAAACAACAATTGTTGGAGAGGATGTGGAGAAAGGGGAACACTCTTACACTGTTGGTGGGAATGCAAGTTGGTGCAGCCACTTTGGAAAACAGTGTAGAGATTCCTCAAAAACTTAAAAATAGAGCTACCCTATGACCCTGTGATTGCACTACTGGGTATTTACCTCAAAGATACAGATGTAGTGAAAAGAAGGGCCATATGGACCCCAATGTTCATAGCAGCAATGTCCAAAATCCCCAAACTATGGAAAGCGCTGAGAAGCCCTTCAACAGATGAATGGATAAAGAAGATACGGTCCATATATACAGTGGAATATTGCTTAGCCATCAGAAAAGATAAATACCCAACTTTTTTATCTACATGGATGGGTCTGGAGGAGATTTTGCTGAGTGAAATAAGTCAAGCAGAGGAAGTAAATTATCATATAGTTTCACTTACTTATGGAACGTAAGGAATGAAATGGAGAACTTTAGGAGAAGGAAAGGAAAAGTGAATTGGGGTAAATTGGAGGGGAGATGAACCATGAGAGACTGTGGACTCTGAGAAACAAACTGAGGGTTATGGAGGGGAGGGAGGAGGGGGGATGGATGAGCCTGGTGGTGGGTTTTAAAGAGGGCATGTATTGCATGGAGCACTGGATGTGGTGCATAAACAATGAATCTTGGATCACTGAAAAAAAAAGTTCAGAGAGAATTCAATATCCTGAAAATAGAAAGTGTTTGCCCAGGTTGTATGTCTCACATTTAAGTCTTTGTAGTTTTAGAAAGAATTAGAGCACAGTATTTCTCCAATCCTGATAATCAGCATCAAAACCAAGTAGGAGTTCATGTTTAAAATGTGAGTATCAAGACCCACTGCAAACAGTAATCAGTAATTTTATTTTTAATTTTCAGAATACTTTATCTTATGGCATTCTTTTTAAACATAACATCTATGCTACCCACTAGAAAGGCTAAAATAGAAAAGACAAATGTTAAGTATCAGCTAAAAAGTAGAATAGAACTCTCATACACTGCTCCTGAGAGTGTACATGGGTAAAAACCACTTGGCAGCATTTACTAAAGCTGAAGATATTTATGACCCAGGACTTCCACTCTGGACATATTCCCAATGGAAATATATACAGGTAATGTAAAGGAAATATATACAGTTTCATGTAAAGGAATTATTAAAATGTCACGAAAGCCCTAATTTTAGTAGCACCAAATTAGAAATTACTCAATAAGTAGTTTCACTTTCCATCAGTGTAGAATGGATTTTAAAAGTTGGAATACTATGCAGCAATGAGAATGAATAAAATAAACTACAAGGTACATAATGGATGAATCTTGTAAACATTATGTGAAGCATAAGAAGAATAAGAATGCATACAGCATGATTGCATTTCTTTAAGATAAGAAAAAGGCAAAACTAAAATAAGGCATTCAAAAGTCAGGATAGTTAATGCTCTTATTTGGCAGTAGTGAGTTGGAGGGGCCATAAGGAGTATTTTGGGGTTCTATTTGTTTAGAGTGCTGATTAGATAGATGTATTTGATCTGTGGAAATTTATTAAGCTGTACCACTTACAAATTTTACACTTTTCTAGGTGAATGTTAAGCTCAATAAAAACTTCACATTTACAAAATAAATGATGGGATATTAAGGATAAGTTGCTGTAAACTTTCTTTATGTCTATAATCTCTCCCTATATTTCTTGTGAAGTTCTTAAATGTGAACATTTGGAGAGTTAAGAGAAATCAATACTTTTAATTAAAAATACATATGCCAGAATAGCCAATGCAATATTGAAGAACAAACTTGGAGAACTGACATTACCTGACTTCAAGACTTACTAAAGCTTCAGTAATCAAGACAGTGTGATATTGGTGAAAGAGCAGACAACAGATCAATGCAACAGAATAGAGCCCAAAAGAAGTAGACCTACATAAATATTGTCAACAGAGGAGCAAAGGCAATACAATGGAGCAAAGGCAGTCATCTTTTCAATAAATGGTTCTAGAAAAACTGGACATCCTCATGCAAAAAAAAATGCAAACAACAACAACAACAACAACAACAAACAAACAGACCTTACATGCCTTACAAAAACAAATTCAAAATGATCCATAGACCTAAATATAAAACATAAAAATATAAAATTCCTAAAAGATAACCTAGGAGAAAACCCATATGACCTTGGGTATTACAATGCCTTTTTAGATATAACACCAAAGACATGATCATGAAAAAGATAATCCATAAGCTGGACTTCATTAAAATTGAAACATTTTTTTCTATAAAAAATAACCTCAAGGAAATGAGAAGACAAGATACAGACTGGGAGAAAATATTTGCAAAAGGCATAGCTGATAAAGGATTATTCTCTAAAATATACAAAGAATGCTAAAATTCAACATTAAGAAAACAAATAATCTGATTAAAATGTAAGCCAAAGGCTTTAACAGACATCTCACCAGAGAACTCCATTTGGCAAATAGGCATTTGAGACCATTTGCCACATTATAAGTCATCAGGGATATGCAAATTAAAACAAAAATAAGGTATCAGGACATACCTATTAGAATGGCCCAAGTCCAAACCACTCATAACACCCAAGTCCTGAGGAGGAAGTGAAGCAACAGAAAACCTCATACATTGCTGATGAGAATGCAAAATGGAGCAGCTACTTTGGAAGAGGATTTGGTGGTTTCTTATAAAACTAAACATACTCTTATCACATAATCCAGTAATCACACTCCTTGATATTTATGCAAAGGAGTTAAAAACATATCCACACAAAAGTCTGCACATGATTGTTGACAGCAGCTTTATTTGTAATTGCCAAAACTTGGAAGTAGCCAAAGTGTCTTTCAGTAGGTAAATGGAAAAGTAAAATGTAATATATCCAGACAGTGGAATATTATTCAGCACTAACAAGAAACATGCTATCAAGCCATAAAAGGACATGAAAGAACATTAAAAGCATATTAGCTAAGCAAAATAACTCAGTTTAAGACAGATACATACTGTATGACTCCAATTAGATGACATTTTGGAAAAGACAAAACCATAAAGATTAAGATCAGTGGTTTCCAGGGGTTGTGAGAAGGAAAGAGTGAATGGGCAGAGCACAGAAGATTTTGAGAGCAGTGAAACTCTTCTCATATTTTAATGATAGATACATGTCATTTTAATGATAGATACATGTCATTTATCTAAACCCATAGACTGCACAAGACCAAGGGTGAACACTAATGGAAACTATTGATTTTGGCTGATTATGATGTGTCAATGTAGGTTCATCAGTTATAACAAGTGTGCACTCTGGTGGGAGATGTTCATAGTGTAGGAGGCTATACCTGTGTGGCGGCAGGGGTATATGAGAAATATTTGTACCTTTCTCTCAATTTTGCTGTAGACCTAAAGCTGGTCAAAAAAATCTTTAATAAAATACATTTACATATATATGCATATATATATATATATATATATATATATATATATATATTACCTCTTCCACCATCTACAGAACAGCTCACAATTATCTTTGTAAGCAGTGGGGGGAAATATTATGAAATCTAAAACATATAATTTGTGAGAATTGCAATGATGGATTGATTGGTTTCTGTGGAGTGTCTCTTCCCCTGATGCTGGCAGACCTTATTTAATCAGCCTTTCCATCCTCAGGTTCTGGATAAATAGCACTGCCAACTGGCCCTCTCCTTCTCCATCAATACTATCCTAAGACTATCTCTTTTCTGTCTAGGATCCCTTTTGTAGTCTTGGAGGTTGTCTTTCTGTGTTATTTTAAAAATGTATTGATATAATATGACCACCCCAAATGTATTCTGTGTCAGTGTAGTAACCTTTATCCATGATTTTTTCTCCATTCACCACTACTTAAAGGTGTCATTTATGACTTGAATTGACTATAAATAATATCATTTAGATGCTGAATTTTGTATATTGCCCTTCAACTGGTTTTAAACAGAATCACTGATATGGTGGTCTCTTAGGTAGCTTAAAACTTACCAGCCAGCTTGCATCTCTCCATCAGTTCCCAGTGGGTGCTTATTTTTTTCTTTGTACCCCAAAAAACCAGAGAAATTTGCCCAACCTGGGGTGGGTCAGTAGTGGTATAGGGGATCAACATTTGTTGAAGTCTCTCATATCTGTTTTTATAGGCTTTATAGAAATTATTTTACGTAATCCTCATAGTATCCTAAAAGGAAGATATAAGTGTTCTGATTTTACCCAGTGATAGAGCACAGAGTCACCATCCAGGACTCTCTCCAAATCCTATAATCATTTCATTATACCAAGACATAAAGCCAGTTAAGCTATTTTCTTTCTCTCTTCACTCAGTGATTCAGGGGTGCTGCGGCAGCCTCCTAGATACCGTGCCAGCAAAGTGTACAGTGACTGTTTGCAATGAGTTTACCTCTTTACCCCAAACTTTCCTGAGTGGTTAACAGAAAACAGTTGACTCTGAAGCTTAAGTGTGGAATGTAATCCAAGGACTCTCTGCCATTGGTAATGGTTATATGAATAAACAGCTTGCAAATACACAGGATTTCACAGAGGGGATATCTGGGTAATATTTTAATTAGGGGCTAAAATATCCTTTAAAAAAGATTTAGTTAATTTATTTGAGAGAGTGAGCAAGAAGGAGAACATGAGCTAGCGGGGAGGAGGGGGGAAGAGGGTGGGGAGGCAGAGGGAGAGTAAGAATGTGGTATAGTTTCATTCTTTTGCATGATGCTGTCCAATTTAATTGATCGCTTTTATAATTGCACTTGAAACAACAAGAAACCTAGGAATAAACCTAATCAAAGAGATGAAAGACCTGTACTCTGAACTATAAAACACTGATGAAAGAAATTGAATATGACATAAAGAAGTGGAGAGACATTCCATGCTCTTGAATTGGAAGAACAATTATTAACACTATTATTAAAATGTCTATACTACCCATAGCAATGTACACATTTAATACAATTCCTATTAAAATGCTAACAGTGTTTTTCACAGAGCTGGAATAAACAATTCTAAAATTTGTATGGAACCACAAAAGATCCCAAGTAGCCAAAGCAACTTTGAAAAAGAAAAGAAAAGCTGGAGATATCACAATTCTGGATTTCAAGTTATATTAAAAAGCTGTAGTGATCCAAACAGAATGGTAGTGGCACAGAAATAGACACTCAGATCAATGGAACAGAACAGAAAACCCAGAAATGAATCCACAACTGTATGGTCAATTAATCTTCAACAAAGCAGGAAAGACTGTTCAATGAGTTATTTTAAAACTATTATTTTTAGAAAATAAAGATTTAAAAAAAATTATTCACCACCCTATCTAAATTGGTACCAAATTCCCATTTTCTACTCTTTGGCCTGCTTTATTTTTCTCCTTATCCCTTATATTCTAACTTACTGTATATCATCCATATTTAATTTGTGAATCTTTTCCCGTGGAATGTAAGTGCGTTGAAGGTGGAAAACTTGTTTATCTTGTTGTCTTGGAAACAGTGTCTGACTCACAAGGAATATTTGTTGGTTGAATGAGTACACATTCCAAATTTGTTGTCTAATTAGTCTGGAAGCCGTGACCAATAGATAAATCTTGTTTTTCCCACTTATTGAGAATGCTCTTTCAATCCACTCCTAAGAGTCTGCTCCAAAGTTCATGTGTCATTTGGAACTCTGGATTTGTGGGCTCAGGCTGTTCCCATATTGACTTACTAGTGTAACTGTCAGAGTTTCTTCCAAAAATTCATCTCTCAAGTTTTCAAGCATGAACTGCTGGATGGTACTATGCCAAATATCGACGTCGATTTCTGGATGTTTTAAAAGTTATGGACGTAAAAACAAGGAATAAAGCTTTTTAAATTTTATTTATTTATTTATTTATTTATTTATTTAGTTAGTTAGTTAGTTAGTTAGTTAGTTAGTTTAGAGGGCTGAAACTGAAGTAACAATTTTAGGGAAACTGTAAATATACCAATAGAATTCATTTTTAGCACCCTTCAAAATGTATTTATGGTTACAGAAAGGTAAAAGTCTATATATAGTGTGTTAATGTGGGTCCAGCTAGGGAAACAGAAACCACACTAACTCTTCTAATAGAGAGAATTTAATATAGGAAATAATTACACAGGATGAAGAGGGAATACTAAAGTAATTCGGAGTAATTGCAGTTGCCACCTCTAGGGCTGAGCAAAGGAAAGAATTTGCAAGCATCAGAACCCAGAAGCTGGAGGAGACATCCCTTGATGAGGTCTACTGTGGGTATCTTTGATGGCGCACATGGAGGCTGGCTCTGGAAGTGTGAAAAGAAGCCAGAAATGGGAACTGGTGTTATTGGTACTAACTGCTGCTGCCTAGGTAAAGGGCCATTTGTGAGCAACTCTGGCCAGACTAGAAGCAAATAGGAAGTAACAGGTTCCTTTTTGTCACCTGCTGCCTTCCAGTCTCCCTTTGGTGCGAGAGGGATCTCCTTGACAAAGGAGAAATCTTTATTTGCCAAGTTCCAACTTTACAATCTACCCTGTGGTGAATTAATTTAGAAAGTGAGTATTTTTTTTTTTTGCCCTTTTCTTGATTTTGTTTTTGAAGGTTTTTTTTTTCTATTGCCAAGTGCTCATTTGAGGATATTTAATTCACTTTAGAGTGTTGTATTAGTTTATTCAGGTGTGTGTGTGTGTGTGTGTGTGTGTGTGTGTGTGTGTCTGTGTGTGTGTGTGTTGAAGGAGGGATGGCAGTTATCAGCAGAAATGTGTTGATTTACCTTTCTAATTTTTTACAGTAGTTTTATGTGGATGCAGTCTTTTCCTTCTATTTCTATTTATTTTGGCTTATAAAATTTATAGTTCAATATGTTTTTGTTGGTCAGTCTGCCCTCTTCTGAGCAGTTTGCTTAATGGAAGTTGTGGAGGAGTTCGCTTCTCTTTTGTTTCTGCAGATAGGAAAATTTCCTTTATTTTCTTCGCTGCTTTATTTCCAAGGTGTACCACCTCTTCTCCATGTATCTATCTGACTGTCCTAGATGCGATGTTAGACTGACGCTTTTAATCCTGCAGATTTTCAAGCTCCTTCCCTGTCACCAGGCTGTGAAGTATCTATCTTTTGGCACTTGATATTGGACTTTCTCCTTCTGAGGGTGGCATTGTCTGTGCTTTGTCTAAGGGCATCACTTTGCTTCTATTTTTTTTTTCCATGAAGACTTGTGGCATTAGGTGGTTAGCAGGAGCTCTGATGGAATTACAGGGAATTTGAAGATCACAGTAATTGGATTCTTAGTTTTGTTAAAGGTATAGGTTACGGGTGTTTATATTTGCTTTCCTTGTGGATTTTATTATTATTCTTTTTTTAATGGGGGAAAGTGGAGTCTTGTATAGGAGATTGGAAGTTATTATTAAAAATTATTACTATTCAAAAAATCCAGAAAATTCAGTTTCCATTTCTTTTTAATCTTGATGTGATTTTATGAAATTGACAAGGCTTTGTTGATACCAGTATTGAGGGAGGAGGAATGGAAATTAGGAGACTATGGGAAAATAATTCTTCTGTAAGCTCTTGTTCCTACAGCCTGTGTATCTCTACTCTCCTATGTATCTCTACTCCTCTATGTATCTCTACTCCCCTATGTATCTCTAGTCCCCTATGTATCTCTACTCCCCTATGTATCTCTAGTCCCCTATG
This sequence comes from Ailurus styani, assembly GCA_002007465.1. Taxonomy (NCBI): domain Eukaryota; kingdom Metazoa; phylum Chordata; class Mammalia; order Carnivora; family Ailuridae; genus Ailurus; species Ailurus styani. The sequence continues at coordinate 325,815 of LNAC01001112.1, forward strand.
TATCTCTACTCTCCTATGCTAGCTTGAATCCAATATTGAAGTTTCAAGCATGTACAGGTGTCTTAGCATTAATGACCCACTGAGTCTATTTGCAAAGCCTTGGAAGAGGATTCCACTCTCCTGAATGTTCTTTCTCAGTTCTTCTCAAGAAAAGAAAACAGTAACACGTTACTGGTATTTTTTGTATCTTTACAACACTGCAGCAAATCAAACTTGTAACTGTTAGGATTACTGTATAATATAAAATAATAAAACAACTAAAAGCATGATTTATATGTCAATATCAAAGATAAACCATAGAAACTGAGGAAAGGTAATGAGTAAATTCATAAGTTAGAGATTAATGATTTTATTAAAGGATTTAATTTATGGATGAACTGATTTTGATAGAAGACTATCTATAAATCAAAGTTCTATGTGTGAGAAGGGACTATATATATAAAAAAGATATCTTTATTAAAATTCACCAGTAAGTAAAAAACAAACAAGCAAGCAAACACTATAGCAATCAGTCAAGCCTCAAGGAAAGGTTATCACTTATGTACATATTCAAAGCAGCGACTGAAAGTCTTGAGTCTTTTTAGTCAGCTTATTTCCACAGGAACTTTTTTCAAATCTGCAAATGTCCTTCTATCTGAGCTTTTGATGCTGCTGTTCTCTCTGTTCTCACTTAAGGGCTTGTGTTCTCTCTGGTATCTGCATCTTCTTAATCCCCAGGAACTTTTTTTTTTTTTTCCTGTGGTGATTGGATTGGCGTTTTGAATCCTGTTTGGCAGGAAGATGGTTTCATGTTTAGGTCCAAGATGAAAATGGATCTTTCAATAGAGCAGCACGTGAGTTCCTGTGTTTAACAATTAGCAACCAGAATTCCCTTCCTGGTCAATGTTGTGAGGTCCACATAGGCACTGCATGAAAACACACACAGGACAAAAAAAAAAAAAAAAAAAAAAAAAAAGTGAAAGCTAATGGATTTTAATGAGTGACTCTGGAGCCAGAGCAGCTGGGCTCCAATCACAGTGTTAGTAGAACTACTTCTCTAACTTCGGGTAGTTTATTCTCTCTGTACCTCAATTGCTTCACCTGTAAAATGAAAATAATCATTATAATTATCTGATAAAGTCATAAGAAGAAATTAGGTGAGTTAATATTGCTAGAGTGATTGGAACAATACCTGGCATCTGATAAGCCTTATGTAAGTGCTAAAAATAAACATATAGTAAAATACAAAAGTGAAGTGAAATAAAAGCTAAGGATATATAGCCAACTGAGTGAATGGTAATAGGGAGAATGAAGGTGAAGGTGAATGATTGACAGCTCTCTTCCCTCTGTAGAATTATTCATTGACAGGACATAGTGGCGTCTTGGATTGACTAACATATATTTTCCTGAAGTTCTCACAGTTGAGGAAAAAAATGTAGAAAAAGAAATCTGCTTCTACTCCAATGTTGAGTGAAGAGAACAATGAGAAGAAATTACTGTGTCTTGGTATGCTTGTGAAATTATATTTTTATAATTTTTAAAAAAATATGGACTCTAGGTAGCTAATTTCTTAAAAATTATAAAAATTTATTATTATTAAAGCATAAATTAAACTTTTACAGGTTAATTTAAATACCTAGGTAAAAACAGAGTTTAATGATGAGACTACTAGCATCTAGAGGTGGATAGTGAGGCTAGCACATTTGCATTTGAAAGTGATGCAGACCTTTTTTGTCATTGGGATACCAGAAGGGTCTTAATCTGGGTCATAGATGATTTTTGGAACCATGGGATATAAGAAGTGCTTGTGAATAGGAGCTTTTGTGCATTTGTGCATTTTTTCTTGGGAAAATGTCCATCAGATGATTAAAAGCGTTTGTGTTCCAGCAAAGGTTAAGAATCACTGGTGCAGAAACTGTAATGATCTGATTCTCTTAGTTATGATCACATGAAAGCATTTCTTTTGAAAGAGATAATCTATTCACCACTTTAAGATGAGATAATCTAAAAATTACCCATTTTATTTGAAAAAGCAAAATAATCAAGAAAATTAAAATACATGGGGCGCCTGGGTAGCTCAGTGGGTTAAGCCTCTGCCTTCGGCTTGGGTCATGATCTCAGGGTCCTGGGTTCAAGCCCCCGCATTGGGCTCTCTGCTCAGCAGGGAGCTTGCTTCCCCCTCTTCCTCTGCTTACCTCTCTGCCTACTTGTGATCTGTCTCTCTCTGTCAAATAAATAAATAAAATCTTAAAAAAACAGAAAACTAAAATACATACTATTTATCTCTAAAGTGTTCTTTATCTTTACTTGCTTTTATTTTCTATATTATTATTATGGCATCATATTATTTTTAATTTGGGAAGCATGTATGTTCACACTGTGCTATCAATGTTTGATTTTTTGGGGGGTTTCTACTTATTTAAAATATTTAATAATTCAAAGATTTTTAATAAATTAGGTATTTAGGTAGATTAATTATCTAAAGATTTCATTTTAGAGCAGTAAATGGAATGTTAGTTTATTTTTTAAAGGGGGCCTTGGTCTAATAGTATTGGAGACCATTTTTCTCTGCTCTATGCAAGCAATTTTTTTTAACATTTTATTTTTAAGTAATCTCCATATCCAATTGGGGACTCGAACTTACAGCTCCGAGATCAGGAGTCACATGCTCTACCAACTGAACCTGTCAGGTGCCCCTGCAAGCAATTTTAATTGGGTAAAATGTAGTATGTTGAAAACTGTCTGCAGGGACCTCCAGTGATTTTTAGGGCAGAAAAAAAAAAGATTCTACATCGACTCTGTGTTTGGGGAGAGGGGTAAACCTCAGTTAAGAGAAAAAAATAAATAAAGTTCCGTAATTAAGGAAGACAAAGGTAGAGTCTGTATCTCTCTCTTTCTCAATCTGTCATCTTTTTCTCTCTATCTTTGTCTCTATGTGTCTGTGAATTCTGTTCTACCATTTCTTGTCTTTATTTCTTAAACATAGCAAAACTTGCACAGAGCAGGCATAAAATGTGTTTGTTAATTGATTCATATTCTGCACAATCACCAATTCTCTTGTCCTTATCCCACTCACAACAGGGTTCAATAGTATCAACAATGGAAAGTGAATCTAAATTTAATCCCCTTTTGTTTAAACTAATCTCTATGTCTAATTAATGGCTGCTCATTCCATTATTGCTAATGAATCAGGAGACTGTGCTCTACATCTGTGCAGGAAGCACTCTATTAAATCATCAATTGAAAATCAAAGGGGAGAGCATAGTCCAGCTTCCCATTGTTCCCTTGGTGATTTTTTTTTTCTCCCTAATGAAAAGGGTGTCTGAAATACAAAGACCAAATAGAATTTTCTTTATTTGTTGCATAGGTCTTAATTCTGGATGGCATACTGGCCTTCTGCATACATTTTAAAATCCAAATGTTGTAAGGAGTATGTATTTTAATATAGTTAGTGGATACCTAGAGGAATAGAGGGGACAAAGGGAAGATAACGAAGGGAGTAGACAAGATGAAGTTACAAGGGAAACCTTTAAATAATATCCATTAGTTAACCATTCCTGAGCCTCCATCCTCACCCTACCTGAGGTCTCACACAGTAAGACTGAGACAGGGTCTGAGTGCATGCACTTTGAGAAACCTGCTCTGGGTGATTTCTTTGCCACAGCTGGTTTCTACCCCAAAAGCACACAGGCAAGGTGAGAAACTCTGCGAGAGTACAAGCATGCTTTTCCACACTTCTTTTAGAAAAAGAAGTAACATTTTATTCTTCTGGATTTGGGGACTTCACTGTTTAAAACTACTTTAAGTAAAATGAGAGCTTTGGGGTACTACAAAATATGAAGTTTTCATGTTTCATCTGTTGAAAACCTTCTATGTGCCACAAACTGTGCAGGCTGAAAGAGTATACAGACATGAAGGATAAGTTCCTGCCTTGTAGAAATTCGCAGCCAGGTACTCAAAAACAACTGTGTATCACAGACCTTAATAATTGAATGATGAATTAAGCAAAAGACGTGGCATACATTTGTCACGTGTGTTGTTTAATTGAGGCTTCCAGATGATATTTTTAGTCACCTCCAGAAGAATCTAATTATACAAATTACATGAAAATACTGTTGGTCAAGTCATGCACCCTAATACATAGCATCAGTGCAAGGAATAACAAACTGGCCTGGGGGTAAGCCTGGGGGATGTTAGTTCTGCCCTGCTGCTCCAAGCTTCACTGTAGTTTTGAATGTATGCTAATCATACTAAGGGTAAAAACGTCTTTCTAGAAACATATAATTACTATTAGACTCAAAGTATAACATGAGTCTAGGGCTCAGGGCCATTGAAATACAGGGTCAAAACCCCAGAGACGATGGTTTTTTATTTTATGCATCCCAAAGTAAATAATTGCTTATCTAGGTCCATTGGGATTGTTAAAATATATTTTCACTTTAGAAAACCCTTATTAGGTGTAAGCCTGATGATTCACACACTTGTACCCCTGGGGCAAATAATAATAATAATAATAATAATAATAATAATAATAATAAAAAGAAAACCCTTATTAAAATTTTTTTTTAAAAAGAAACAACTCTTATTAAATGCTTACTCTTTGCTAGCTGTTTTGGTTGGTCCTGGGGATGGAAACTGTATGGTTCCTGTCTTCAGAGAGTTTGTAGTCTGCTAGAGGAGGCGGACTTACAAACAAATAATCACTGTAGAATGTGGTCAGTGTATCATCAAGTGTGAAAGGCATAACTGGGGGATTCATAGATCATAAATTCAGGTAAAAAGATAGAAAGGAACGGCTTCTAAGAGAAGTAATCTACAGGAGATTATTCAGAGATCAAAAGTGTAAAAAAATTTTCTTCACAAAGACTTGAAGGAGAAAACCATTAATCTTAATTATTTGGTTAGTTAGGAACAAAAATGATGTGAATGGGAAATCTGTGCAAGATAAAGAGCCTTTGAAATGAATATGGTTAATAAGGTAGAGTCCCTCAGGACCATAGTGACCACTCATTTCGGCAGTTTAGCTCACCAAGAAGAGATTGCAAAGATGGCCAGAGGGCAGGTGTCAGTCATATTCTGATACAGAAGGGAGATGATATGGAAGAGTGCTAGTTCTTACCTCTTCTGTGTTTTCTTGGATCCTTGTGCTTCTTCCCATCAAAATACTTATTCACCACAAAGACCCTTTTAATAACTCCACATCCCCCTAAGCTTTTGAGGGCAGGGGCTATGTCTCATTTGACCGTGTATCTATTTTTGCTACCTTGGTACTGTGCATGTATGGGGTACACATGTTGCATGAATATATCATCAATAGACCTGGAGGACATTTTTGTGGTCAGAAATCAGCAGGAGACAGCTGCTAGAAGTCCATGTTGACAAGTCTGCAAAAGCCAGACAAGATGGGATCCATGACAGGTGGGAAACAGTACCTCCTCTTACAAGGAGCTTTATTTTGTTATGTTATTTTTCTGTGTAGGAGTTTGTGTGGGGTTTTAGCATATAATTTTGAGTAAAAATATTTTACACATTATTCTTTCCTTGGCTGAATGGCGTAAGCCACTTTGAATAATAACCAAAAGCGTAATACATTAAGACCAAAGTGTGCCTGTGAAAAAAGACCTTGCCATTTTAACCCTTCCTGAGTCAAAAGGATCTGCTTTTTACCATCGCACAAGATGAAACCAATATGCAGAGAGCTACAAACAGAGCAGGCTGTGTGCCCAGAGCTGCAGTGTCAGAGAATCATTTGAGCTTGTGCTGTGGAAAGAGAGAAAAACAGACAGGCCACATGGTTCAATAGCATCTACAGGATTCTGGGACAAAATGTCTGTTGTATGAAACATGGGCACACTTGTTCCATTGTCTTCATCTTAGTCTAGTAGCTCTGTGCGTTGGGTATCAGAAGCATCATTTTGAGACAAGGTGGCATAAGTTTGGAGTTGGAAAGGGTCCTAGTCCTGGCTCTGTCATTTATTTCCTGGAAAGCTCCATCTTTCCACCTTTCGGTTTCCTTCCCAAACCTCCCAGTTTCCTGTCCTGTAAAATAGAGGTATCAGGAATTCTTAGGGGCCTCAAATGTGCTATGTATATAAACAGCTGATGTATGGGAACACCCAAACACCATCATCTTTGAATGTGCTTACTGGAAATATACAAAGCTATTTTCACTGTAGAGTCTTTGAATTTGCTTTGGCTTGGCTTGGAAATCTCTCTTCTTGCCCCTAGTCTATCCAGCTCTTTACAAGGCTGACTCTTTCAGTCAATTCTCTCTCTCTTTAATTTTCTTGTTTCTTTTTTTTTTAATTGTTTTAATTCCAGCATAACTAACCTACAGGTTATATTAGTTGCAGGTGTACAATTTAATGATTCAGCACTTCCATACAATATCCTGTGCTCATCATAAGTACACTCCTTAATCCCCATCACCTATTTAACCCATCCCCCACCTCCTCTCTGGTAACCATCAGTTTGTTCTCTAGAGTTAAGATCTGTTTTTTGTTTGTCTCTTTTTTTCTTTGTTCATTTGTTTCCTAAATTTCACATATGAGTGAAATAACAGTTATTTGTCTTTCTCTGACTGACATCTCACTTAGCATAATACACTCTAACTCCATCCATGCCATTGCAAATGGTAAGGTTTCATTCTTTTTTATAGGTGAATAGTATTTCAATATATATTACCTCTTCTTTATCCATTTTTCTGTCTTTGGACAGTGGGGCTGCTTCCATATCTTGGCCATTGTAAATGCTGTTATAGACCTCAGGGAACCTGTATCCCTTTGAATTAGTGTTTTTGTATTCTTTGGTATTTTGCATTTGGCATTTGGTATTTTGTATTTGGGATTTTGTATTCTTTGGTATTGTATTGTATTCCACTAAATACCTATTAGTGGAATAACTGGATCATATGATAGCTCTTTGGGGGTACTTTCCATGCCGTTTTCATAGTGGCTACACCAGTTTGCATTCCCACCAACAGTGCACAAAAGTTCCCTTTCTTCCACATCTTCTCCAACACCTATTTCTTGTGTTGTTTCTTGTAGTCATCCTGACAGGTGTGAGGTGATGTGTCATTGTCATTTTGATTTGCATTTCCCTGCTGCATTTCTCATCTCAAGGATCATCTCCCAAGAGAGGCCTTTCTTACCCCCTAAGCTAAGTTTGCAGTCACTATCATTGCACTTTTCAGTTTCTCCACAACACTTCCCACCACTTGAAATCATCTTGATTTTGTATGTGCTTACCATTTATTGTTCTCTTCTCTTAGTAGAGTGTAAAGTACTTGACAATAAGCATCTCGTCTGTCATCCTCACCATGATATTCCCAAACCCTAGAAAAGTACTAGCACATAGGTGGCACTACATTAATTTCTTTTAAAAGGATGAGCAGATGAATTTAATTGACATTATTCTTTCTAACTTATTTGAATTTTTTACATATTTCAAGTGTTATTCTTTTCCTTTTCTTCACTTGCAGAAAAACCTCAGCAGATAATGTGCATAATTTAGAATTCTCTGGGCAAAGATAATAAACATGCCCCATCTTTACTTGTGCATGTTGTCTTAGTTTGGACAGAAAAGATGCAGGTAAGAAGATAAAGAGGAAGAAACAAAAGGAAAGTCCATGTGTACTTAATATTTACTAGTATAGTAATTTTTTTCCAATAAAAAATGAGAAGGCAAAGTTATCTTAATTGGATCCAATCTTTTTGAGTTCCCTTTCCCTATTTTTCTCTGAAGAAAACAAGGTAGGAGAAGGGGCTTAGCCAAATGATGACTTAAATTTAGTCAAATATTTCTGTTGGTGCCAAGTCAAGAGATTGCACAAATTTATTTCTTTTTCTTTCACTGAGGTGAATTTCCAGCCCAGGAACATGAACTGGAATGGAAGACTAATCAGTTATAAACAAAAAAATACATTTGGTGTCTGCCTCTGTTAGCTGGAAAAATAATTGAAAGCATGAGTGTTGTGTGGTTTCTCTAAAACTTCAAAAGTGTACATAATCACAGAAAGGAGAATGCCATCTGTTTGCTGTTAGGGTCATGTTTTATTTTCCTGCTTATATTCTTAATATATGCAGCAAACTTAGCTTTCCATGAAGATAATTAATTATTATTTATGCTAGGTTTATGTTAGTGATGAATTTACTCCCTTCCCCCATTCCATTAATAGTAGAAGGGTGTTAGGTAATAGATTAGAATCATTTGGCAATTAATCACAGTCACCTACTCTTAGAAATTGCTCAGTGGCCCACATGATTAGTAGAAACACTAACTCAGAAAACAAAGAATCCATCTTTTGTATATCAAATATCATGTGGGCAGGTCTAAAAAGCTTGGCAACAGTAAGTTTTGTTCTATAACCTGGAAGGGGTGCATTGTCAAATAGAATTTATAGGCCAATTGCCATCAGCAGACATCTGACTTAGCATCTGTGGGATCCCTGATGTTCAGTGGAAAAAGCATAGAGTAGACAACACAGAACTTCAGAATGTGAGCGCAGACCCAGGGAAGTGCAAAGACTTGCCCACAAAAGTGTGGTTATTTAGTGGCAGAACTGGACCCAGAACCCAGCTTTGATTCCCAGTCCAGTGGCTGCTTGATGGTACCATGAGTGTTCTGTAGAGTCAGTACCTCTCATTCTTTGCTGGAATAGATGCAGCTCATATTAACCCATGAGTGGCTTCCCATGCAAATTCCACAAACGTTTATTTAGGACAGACTCTAAGCTCTGTTAGGTCAACTGTCCCACAGTTTCCACATAGTATATATTCCCAGGTTAGTTGATCAGTTGTTTTGCTCTTTTGAAGTCCTATCAAGCTCAGCTAATTCTTCATTATTTGTGAACTTCATTAAAGACACTCTGTGTCAATTATTTGTCACATGAGAATTTGTTATTAGATACCAGGGATATAAAAGAAGTATAAAACAAAAAACAGAACACCCAGACAACAAAAACAACACAGAAAAAACAAACAAACAAAAAACAAAACTTGGCTTTATTAAAGACTTCCAGATGCATTAAACAGAAAGAATGGGGAGAATAATACTGATTAAAAATGCCTCTCCTCTCAGACACTGCTTTTTTTGCTTGTAGATTTCCTCCCACTTTTTAGACCACTCTGGCTCATGAGTGGCTTATGTCTAGCACTGGTGGTGTGTGGCTAGAATTGTAGACATTGAGTAGGAATAGACAGTGTACAGTCTTGGGTGCCATGGTAAAGAAGGAACTCACTGAAGGAGCTGGAGCACAGGAGGGACATGATGCAGGTGATATGGCATTGGACAGTATCAATGTTTCTAAGACCTCAGCCATTAGTGAGCACATTTGCAGTTTTTTTCTTTAATATCTGAGTACCATTTTTACTATATAAATATATTTTTCTTTAAACAATTTTTCTATTTAAATGGTTTATTTTAAGAGGAAATTGGATTAGTACTTTTATATGAAAAACAAATACCACTTGCCATTAATTGAAATACACACAAAAAAATAAATCCAGTGAAAATATGGTGAATTCCAGGTAGATACTGTTTTCTGCCCAAGTTTGTAAGCTTTAAGTCTCTTCTTTCTTTACTGTAAAGAGAGATAAACAAGTATTGAAAAGCCAGTAAAGATCCTTAACAAAACAAATTTCCTTTATGTAATCATAACAATGGGAAGAAGATTAAAGAGAATATCTTTCTCACTATAGGATTAGATGTTATTTGGTTCCATATATGGTGCCACATAAAATCAACTCCTTGCCCATCACTTTGGGCATCAGTGCTGTAAAGCAGGGGCCTACAAACTTTTTCCATAACTAATTTAGTCTCTACAAGCCATATAGTCTCAGTTGCAAATATTTAACTCTGCTGTCATAGCGTGAAAGCAACAACAGAAAAAACATAGTTGAATAGGTGTGGCTATGTCCCTGTAAAATTTTATTTATGAAAACAGGCAAAAGATTTGGCCTGTGGGACATAATTCATTGACTCTTGGTCTATATCGGTGGTTCGCAAATTTATGATGGGATAAGGATTACCTGTGTTATGCATTGAATTGTGTCCCCTCAAAAATATATGTCAAAGTCCTGACTTCCATCTTCAGAATGTGACCTTATTTGAAAATAGGCTCTTTACAGAGGCAATCAAGTTAAAATGAGCTTACTAGGGTGGGTCTTAATCTAATACAACTGACTTCTTTATAAAAAAGAGAAGTTTGGACACAGAAGACACACACACAGGGAAGATGATGTGTAGACACAGGGAGAAGATGGCCATCTGCAAGAAAAGGAGCACCAACAGCTACCAGAAACTAGGAGAGAGATGTGAAACAGATCTTTCCCCAGTGTCTTAGGATGAGTATGGCCTTGCAGACAACTTGATTGCAGACTTGCAACCTCTAGAACTGTGAAATAATACATTTCTAGCGTTCTCAACTATACAGTTTGTAATACTTCATTTCAGCTAACTTAGGAAGCTAATACAATGTGTGTGTGTGTGTGTGTGTGTGTGTGTGTGTGTGTATGTGTTTTAATATAAATTTTGGAACACTACCTAAGACCTACTAAGTAAGAATAATTACATGTGAGAACTAGACATATGCTTTAAAATTAAAAGTGAAAGTACAATATATTAACTCTAAGCCCATAGTTGGTCTGGAATCACTGGTCTTCCTGGTAAAGCAGAGGAGGCAGAGATTGGGTTTAGGCCACCTAAGGGGCATAAACTATAATAATCCACACATGAGGCAATGGAGGGCTGGATTGGTATATGGGTAATTAGACTAGGAAGGAAGATGCTTTGATTGGTCTGCTCCTAACAGGCACACAGTAAATGTTTGGGGAATTGGGATTGGAGGTAAGACAGATACATATAACCATCCCAGAAGAAATTCACTGCAGACAGTGAAACATAGGCATGTGGTCTGTGTTACATACAGATGCCTCAGGTTCATCCCCACATGTCACATGAAACTCAACGAGTGCTCAGAGGGAGAGTGCATAGATATGGTAACGATTGTGGCTTAGTGCTATGGTTAAATGGTGAAGGAAAAAGGAAGACCTACTGCAGGAAATGGAAAAGGGTTGGCCTTGCAGGTGGGATGAGAAATATTTATTAGAGCAAAGTTTCAAGAAGGAAGGGACAATCAGAGTCAAATCTTTATTTATTTATTAATTATTTTTTTATTTTTTAAATTTAAATTCAAGTGAATTATTATAGAGTGAAGTGTTTGTTTCAGGAATAGAATTTAGTGATTCATCACTAAATATATATACCATATATGGTGATATAACATCACCCCAACAAGTGCCCTCTTTAATACCCATCACCCATTTAGCCCATCCCCCCACCCACCTGCCCTCCAGCAACTTTCCACCAAGGTGGCGGAGGAATGAGGGACTCCTTTTCAACCAGTCCCTTGAATTTAGCTGGAAATCCACCAAGCCACTCTGAACACCCATGAAATCAGCCTGAGTTGTAAGATTATACACATCTGGATCTCTATGGAAGCAGAGGATCATCAGTCAAGAGGTACAAAGTACGGAGTTGGAATTGCACAGACAGATATCAGAGGATAAACAGAAGGAGGAAGGGACCACCAGGAGCAAGCCACTGGAAAGTAATACCTCAGTGTGAAAGTGCCCTGAGCTTGGTGAACAGTGATAGCTTGGAGACCCATGGCTATGAGATGGAAAGGGACTGATAACAGCACACAAATAGAATAAAGGTGTTTAAGGGGCAAATTGTGGGACCCCGTGGCTGCAGGTGCAGACCTAAGCCCACGGTCCCAGGCCGGCAGCAGCTGCCACCTGCCAGCGCCTGAGAGGACCTGGCATGGACTTGCCTCAGTGGTCCCTGGGGCTGGCGGCTGCTGCCTCTGCCACTGCCACCACTGCTGCCACCACCGCCACCACCCACACCTGAGGGGACCTGGCTTAGACTGGAGCCCACAGTCCCAGGAACAGCAGCCTCCAGGGCCCAGGTTAGCCCAGACTGGGATTGCTTGGGGTTTTGGTGGCAAAGGGGAACAGAGACAAGCAGGGGCCTCTTCCAACCACTGGGAGGGCCTCTGGGGGAGCGCACTGCTTGTGGGAGGCTGCAGTATTCAATAGTGCTTGCAGGGGGGAGTCCATGTGTTCTGGAGGATTCAGAGAGGAGTAGACTGTGGCTTCTCTCCTCTAGGTGGGAGGTCTGGGTGTGGATGTTTTCCTTTGCCCTGACCCTATGAAAAGGTATGAAAGCCAGAGAACAAAAGTCCCCAGAGAACAAAAGCCTGAAAAACTGGTTTCCACAGAGCCCAGCCATTTGATAGGGGGCAGGGCAACTTGGCTCAAGCAGGATTGACTGAAAAACAACTCCTCGGCAGGTCCCTCCCCCAGAACACAAGCTGAAAGAACAAAGGGACAACAACCACAGGGTCCCCAACACCAGGGGAAAGCAGTATATTAAGCTCCTGGTATTGCCTCACAGCCTGTATATTTCTTAGATACAAGTTTTCTCTCTCTCTCTTTTTAATTCTTTCTCATGTTTCTTGTTTTTTTTTTTACCTATTTATCATTTCAACTAGATGTTTAATACAACATATCCCATAGTAACTTTTTAATTTGAACTTTTTCATAGATAGGCTTTTTTCTTTTTCTTTTATATATGTATATATAAGTATGGATTAGATATAGATATATATAGATATAGATATAAGCTTCAGTGTAGTCCTTTTTTCCTATTCAATACTATCTTTATATATATGCCAGTTTTGATTTTCCTTTATTGCTGAGAAGTAGAGTTCACTAACAAAGCAAACAAAATACACGCAGGCAGAACTGAAATACACATCCTCACCCACATTGACAGATTATAGCCACCTTCCTGTCACCTCCCCTTTTATTTTGGACTCTTTTTTTTTTTGGTTTTTATTTATGTATTTATTGTTTAGTTTTGTTGGTCTTTTTGTTCTTGTTTTTATACTTCATAAATCTTACACTTGGGTCTCATTTTGGCTGAGCTTTTTCTTTACTTTTTTTTTCTTTTTTCTTTTTCTTTCTTTTTTTAAATTTAGTTATTTCACAGAGGGAGAGTGATCACAAGGAGGCAGAGAGGCATGCAGAGAGGGGGGGAGGAAGCAGGCTCCCTGCTGAGCAGGGAGCCCAATGCGGGCCTCGATCCCAGGACGCTGAGATCATGACCTGAGCAGAAAGCAGAGACTTTAACCCACTGAGCCACCCAGGTGCCCTTCTTTTTTCTTTTTGGTGGTGACTTCTGATTGCTCCAAACCTTCCCAGGGTGCACTTTGCCTGGATTGTGGTTGATATTTTTGGCTCTACAGCCCCTCGACTACAACTCAACAGAATGACTAGGAAGAAGGACTCACAACAAAGAAAAGACCCAGGGCAGGGCGCCTGGGTGGCTCAGTAGGTTAAAGCCTCTGTCTTCAGCTCAGGTCATGATCTCAGGGTCCTGGGATCGAGGCCCGCATTGGGCTCCATGCTCAGCAGGGAGCCTGCCTCTCAGCCTACTTGTGATATCTCTCCCCCCCGTCAAATAAATAAATAAAATCTTAAAAAAAAAACAACAAAAACAAAAGAAAAGACCCAGAGACAATGGCCTTTCCTGCAGATCTAATGGGTATGGATCTAAGCAAGATGTCAGAAATAGACTTTGGGGTAGCAGTTATGAAGGCTGGAGAAATCTATTAATGGCAACGTAGATTCTCTGAGGGAAGAAATGAGAGCAGATCTGGTGGAACTTAAAAATGCTATCAGTGAGATACAATCTAATCTAGATACTCTAACACAGTAAATGAGGCAGAAGAACAAATTAGCAATCTTGAAGACAAACTGATAGAAAAGAAGGAGCAGGAGGAGGCCTGGAACAAATAGCTTAAAATCCATGAAAACAGAATTAGAGAAATAAATGATGCCATGAAGTGTTCCAGTGTCAGAATTATTGGGATCCTTAAGGAGGTGGAAAGAGAGAGGGGACTAGAAGATATATTTGAGCAAATCCTAGCTGAGAATTTCCCTAATCTGGGGAATGAAACCAGCATTTGTGTCCTAGTGGCAGTGAGAACATCCCCCAGGATCAAGAAGACCAAAGCAGTGCCCAGGCATGTAATAGTAAAACTCACAAATTGTAGAATGAAGGAAACCATTTTAAGGGCAGTTAGGGGGAAGAGCTATCTTGGTACAGAGGGAGGAACATCAGAATACTGTCAGACCTGTCCACAGAGACTTGGCAAGCCAGAAAGGGTTGGTAAGACATATTCAGGATACTAAGTGAGGAGAACATGCAGCCAAGAATTCTTTATCTGGCAAAGCTGTCATTCAGAATGGATGGAGAGATAAGGAGTTTCCAGGACCAGCAGAGACTGAAAGAATATGTGACCACTAAGCCAGCCCTGCAAGAAATATTAAGGGGAATTCTTTAAAAGGAGAGAGACCCCAAGAGTGATACAGAACATAAATTTACAGAGATAATCTATAGAAACATGGTCTTCACAGACAACATGATGACAGTAAAAACAAACCTTTCAATAATCACTCTCAAGGTGAAAGGCCTAAATATAGGCCTGTGCTCCTATAAAACAGCACAGAATTGCAGATTGGATAAAAAGAAGGGACCCATTCAATATGCCGTCTACAACCTTTGAACCTAAAGATACATCCAGACTGAAAGTGAAGGGATGAAGAACTATCTTTCATGCCAAAAGAAATTTCTTCTTGCCATTTCAAAAGAAAGCTGAGGTAGCAATTCTCATATCAGACAAATTAGATTTTAAGCTAAAAACTGTAATTAGAGATATAGAACACTATATCATTCTTAAATAGTCTATCCAACAAGAAGACCTAACAATTGTAAATATCTATGCCCCAGCATGGGAGCAGCCAAATACATAAGCCAACTGTTAACCAAAGTAAAGAAACATATTGATAATAATACATTAATAGTAGGGGACCTCAACACTCCACTCTCAGCAATAGGTCATCTAAGCAGAAAATCAAGAAGGAACAAGAGCTTTGAATGACACACTGGAGCAGATGGACCTTATAGATATATACAGAACATTCCACCCTAAAACAACAGAACACTCATCCTTCTGGAGTACACATGGCAGTTCCTCCAGAATAGACCACATACTGGTCACAAATCCGGTCTCAACCAATACCAAAAGATTGAGATTATTTCCTGCATATTCTCAGACCACAGTGCTTTGAAACTGGAACTCAATCACAAAAAAAAGTTTGGAAGAAATTCAAACACTTGGAAGCTAAAACCATTCTGCTAAAAAATGTTTGGGTCAATCAGGAAATCGAAGAAGAACTTAAACAATTCATAGATACCAATGAGAGTGAATACACATTGATCTAAAACCTATGGGATACAGCAAAGGTGGTCCTAAGGGGGAAATACATAGCCATCCAAGCCTCACTCAAAAAATGGAAAAATCCTGAATACACAAACTATCTTTACACCTTAACGATCTGGAGAATCAACAACAAATTGAACCTAAACCATGCATGAGAAGGGAAATAATTAAGATTAGAGCAAAGATCAATGAATTAGAAAAAAGAAATAGAATAGAATACATCAAGGAAACTAGAAGTTGGTTCTTTGAAAGAATTAATAAGAGCAATACACCACTGGCCAGACTAATCCAAAAGAAAAGAGAAAGGACCCAAATTAATAAAATTATGATAAAAAGGGTGAGATCACAACTAACACCCAGGAAATATAATCATCAGAAATTATTATCAATGGCTATATGACAGTATATTTAGCAACCTGGAAGAAATGGATGCATTCCTGGAAACATGTAAACTACCAAGACTGAAACAGGAATAAACTGAGAACCTGAATAGACCAATAACCAGTAACAAGATTGAAGCACTGATCAAAAACCTCCCAAAAAACAAGATTCCAAGGCCTGTTGAATTCCCTGGGGAATTCTGCCAAACATTCAAAGAAGAAATAATACATATTCTTCTGAAGCTGTTTCAAAAAAAAACCAAAAACAAACAAACAAAAAAACAACAAAAAAACAAAAAAACAAAGGAGGAAAACTTCTAGACTCTTTCTAGAAGGCCAGCATTACCTTGATCTGAAAACCAGGCAAAGACACCATCAAAAAGGAGAATTTAAGACCAATATCCCTGATGAATATGGATGCCGAAATTGTCAAGAAGATCTTAGCTGATAGAATCTAACAGTACCTTAAAAGGATTATCTACCACAATCAGGTGGGATTTATCCCTGGGTGGTTCAACATTTGCAAATCAATCAATGTGGTAGAACATATAAATAAGAGAAGAGACAAGAACAACATAGTCCTCTCAATTGATGTAGAAAAAGCCTTTAACAAAATACAGCATCCTTTCCTGATTAAAACTCTTCAAAGTATAGTGATAGAACACTCCTTAACTTCATAAAATCCATCTATGAAAAACCCACTGAGAACCTCATTCTCAATGGGGAAAAGCTCAGAGCCCTTCCACTGAGATCAGGAAAACAACAAGGATGCCCACTCTCACCCACTGTTATTCAACATAGTACTAGAAGTCCTAGCAACAACAATCAGAAAACAAAAAGAAATAAAATGTATTCAAATTGGCAAAGAAGAAGTCAAACACTCTCTCTTCAAAGGTGACATGATACTTTATGTGGAAAACCCAAAAGACTCCATCCCCAAATTCCTAGAATTCATAAAGCAATTCAGTAATGTAGCAGGATAAAAAAATCAATGTACAAAAATCGGTTGCTTTCTTATACACTAACAATGTAACTATAGAAAGAGAAATTAGAGATTCAATTCCATTTACAGTAGTACCAAAAACCATAAGATACCTTGGAATAAACCTAACCAAAGAGGTAAAGAATCTATACTCTAGGAACTATAGAACATTCATGAAAGAAATTGAAGAAGACACAAAAAGATGGAAAAACATTCCATGTTCATGGATCGGAAGAATAAACATTGTTAAATTGTGCTGCTTAGAGCAATCTATACTTGCAACTCCATCCTGATCAAAATACCAATGGCATTTTTCAAAGTGCTTGAACAAACAATACTAAAATTTCAATGGAACCAGAAAAGACCCCAAATCACCAAGGAAATGTTGAAAAAGAAAAACAAAGCAGGGGCCATCATGTTGCCCAATTTCAAGCTATATTACAAAGCTGTGATCACCAAAACAGCATGGTACTGGCACAAAAACAGACACATAGGTCAATGGAACAGAATAGTGAGCCCGGTTCTATGGTCACCTAATCTTTGACAAAGCAGGAGAAAATATCCAATGGAAAAAAGACAGTCTTTTCAGTAAATGGTGCTTGGAAAATTAGACAGCTATATGAGGAAGAATGAAACTTGACCATTCTCTTACACCTTACACAAAGATAAGCTCAAAATGGATGAAAGACCTCAATGTGAGGTGGGACTCCGTCAAAATCCTAGAGGAGAACATAGGCAGTAAACTCTGACAACAGCAACTTCTTTCAAGACATGTCTCCAAAGGAAGGGAAAACAAAAGCGAAAATGAACTTTTGGGACTTCAAGATAAAAAGCTTCTGCACAGCAAAGGAAACAGTCAAGAAAACAAAGAGACAACCCACAGAATGGGAGAATATATTTGCAAATGACACTACAGATAAAGGGCTGATATCCAAGATCTATAAAGAACTTCTCAAACTCAACACCCAAAAAACAAATAAGTCAAAAAATGGACAGAAGACATGAACAGACACTTCTTCAGAGAAAATATACAAATGGCTAACAGACACGTGAAAAAATGTTCATCATCATTAGCCACCAGGGAAATTCAAATCAAAACCACACTGGGATATCACTTTGTACCAGTTAGAATGGCAAAAATTGACAAGGCAAGAAGCAACAAAGTTGGAGAGGAGGTGGATAAAGGGGAACCATTTTTTTAAAAAGATTTTTATTTATTTACTTTACACAGAGAGATCACAAGTAGGCAGAGAGGCAGGCAGAGAGAGAGGGGGAAGCAGGCTCATCACTGAGCAGAAAGATTGATGTGGGGCTCGATCCCAGGACTCTGAGATCATGACCGGAGCGGAAGGCAGAGGTTTAACTCACTGAGCCACCCAGGTGCGAAAGGGGAACCCTCTTAAGCATTTTTTTTTGTTTTGTTTTTTAATAATTTCTGCTCATGATTTTATTGACATCAGGAGTATTGAACAAGATGCTGGGATTAAGTTTTATTATTATTATTATTATTATTATTATTATTATTATTATTATTATTTGCCCCAGGGGTACAGGTCTGTGAATCAAGAGGCTTACAACTTTCATAGCATTCACCAAAGCACAAACCCTCCCCAATGTCCATAAACCATCCACCCTATCCCTACCCTCTCACCTCCCAGTAACCCTCAGTTTGTTTTGTAAGATTAGGAGTCTCTTATGGTTTGTCTCCTTCCC
>LNAC01001113.1:4620-19984 GCA_002007465.1 Ailurus styani
GGGCATGGGCGCTGGGGAAGCGGACGCAGGACGGAACGCGGCCGGGGCTCCGGGCCGGGTCCCGTCGGCAGCACGGCCCGGAGGAAGCGGTGGGGGGGCTCTCTGGGCCCGGCGCCCCCGGGGTGCAGCGGCTGAGCCGCGTCCGGCTCCCGCAGGTGGAGAAGACCAGGCACTACCTCCTGCTGCGGGAGAAGCTAGAGAGCACCCAGCGGCCCGGCCCCGAGGCGCCGTCCCCCGCCTCCAGCGAGGACTCGGGGTCTCACAGCCCGTCCAGCACCTCCTCCCCGCTCTCGGCCGAGGCCCGGCCGTCCCTTCTGGAGACTCCCAACGAGAGGCAGCGGGAGCTGGCTGTCAAGGTAGCTCAGGCAGCACTGCCCTGACCCTGGCCCCTGCAGGGCCCCGGGGACTCAGCCTTGTCCTCTCGGGGCAGGAGCTGGGACAAGGAGGGGTCCATAGAGTCCCCTTGCCTGCCCCTTACTCCACCCACAGTGGAATTTGGCAGCCTTTTACAGCTTCTTCCCCGGAGCATTGATCTGCTTCCTTAAATACCTGTGCGGACGGGGAGCTCACCCCCTCTATCCAGAGCTGGTTCTTTCTGCGCCTCAGTGGGCCACTGGGAAGACCTCTTAGGCTGGGCAGCGCTGTCCCCCCATCTTTGCCCTGGGCCCGGGGCCTGCTCCCAGAGGCTTCCCTGGCTCACCCATCACCTTGGAGGCTGGAGCCGCTGTGCCCGGGCCCTTAGCCAGTCCTCCACGTCCAGGGGCCGTGCTGTGGTCGAGCCAGCTCCGGGGCACCCCCCGACCAATGTTCGCTCTCGTTGCAGTGTTTACGCCTCCTCACGCACACATTCAACAGAGAATACACTCACAGCCACGTCTGCATCAGCGCCAGCGAGAGCAAGGTGGGCAGCGAGGGGCCGCCGCAGGGCTGTGGTCACCAGGAAAAGTTCGTACTGCGTCAGAGAAGGAGATCAGGGATTTCTTAGAAATAGACTTTTGCAGCCCAAAGGAGCACCTCGTAGCCAAGGGCCTGGTCTGTGTGTGGGGTCCATGGAGCGTGGGGGCCTTCGGGGCCAGCGGGGCCAGGCCCACCCAGGACCCTGCCTGCAGCCTCCAGCCTGGCCCTCGGCTGCCGCTGCCCTGGCTGCTCAGGCCCCCGCCCCGGGCTCTCCCTCCCCTACCAGAGCGCTCTGGGTCTGGGCACAGGCGCCCTCGCAGCCTCTGGCCCATCCCCGGTCCGCCCTCGGCCTACGACCCCCGCGTCCGGCCTTTGTCCTTTGCACCCGCCTCCCCTCCGCCCAGAAGGGCCTCTTGCCCCGGCTCCCGGGCTGCCCACGCTACGGCCGGGGCTCAGAGACCGCGCCTTGGCAGAGCCTTCTTGGACCCCGCTGGGGTCCCTGCGCGCTCGTTGGAGCCCGGCCGTCACGTGTCCCTCCTGAGGCGGGACAAAGCCCGCAGCCGGGGGGAGGGCAGGCCAGGGCCGTGTGGGGCTGGGAGAGGTTCGCGGGGGGCCGGGACGCGGGTCTGGCCCGCCGCTGGGGTGGGGGTGCCCTACACAGAGGTAAACTGTGAGCCGAGGGAGAGGAGCCAGCCGCCGCGGGGGTGTCCACACCCCGTCTGTCCCGCGAAAGGCTTGTTGTCCTTCACAGCTGTCCGAGATGTCTGTCACCCTGCTTCGGGACCCGTCCATGTCCCCTCTGGGCGCCGCCACGCTCACCCCCTCCTCCACCTGTCCCTCTCTGGTCGAAGGGCGGTACGGAGCTGCCGAGCTGAGGTGAGTGTGGACCCCCAAGTCGGCAGCGCCGCAAACCCGCTGAGGACGGTGTGGCCACGGCTCAGGCGCAGAGCATGGGGGCGGGGGGGTCCAGTGACAGGGGCGGGTCCATGCTGCGCCCTGTCCTGGCTGGCCCGGCCCCAGCCGGTGGCCCGTCGTCTGACTCTCCCGAAGACGTTTTCAGCCGCATCGCTGATTTAGTGTCATGGGGACTAAAGGTGGGAATGGATCAAATAGCACAAAACCAAAAACCCTTTTCAGGGGGGAGGGCCCCCACTATGCTCAGAGGGATAGAAGGTGAGCCCGTGGCCCACGGCTGTGGAGAGCGGGGCCTGACGTCTGTCCAGCCCCCCAGCCGCCGACGTCTGAGCCCTTACATTTTTAAATCCCTTAAGGTGTCCACGTTTTGTCCGTAAGACAAAAAGGCACCAAGTGCTCTGGGCCTCCCCGGAGACGGGCCTCCGTGCCCATGGGTCAGGCCCGGTGGGCCCGGCAGGCCGTCGTGCAGAGGGCCCCTGAAGCCGCGGTGATGGCCTGGGTCCCGCGGGCCACCTGGGGAGAGGGGCCTCTTTCACGAGGGCGGGGAGCAGAAGGTGCCGTGGGACGGGGTGGGGGCCCTCCCCGCACCCGCTGCAGCCCTGGAATCCGGTGACCCGGGCGCCCAGCTGCAGCTGTGGGTGCGGCAGACAGACCCTGAGAGGTGCCCGCGGCGGCCCGAGGGGTGACATGGGCTGCGGGAGGAAGCCCGGGCCGATGAGGCGTCTCCTGGAAGGAATGCAGAGGCTCCGCTTGGCTTTCCCAGGACCCCTCAGCCCTGCTCCCGGCCCCCCAGCCCAGAACCTGAGCCTGTGCCAGAGGCGGATCTGAAGAAGTTTCCGTCCCCGGCTCGAACGGCAGAGGCAGACAAGGAGCCCCCGCGCCTGCTGGTTCCCGACATCCAGGAGATCCGTGTCAGGTGTGGGGGGGGCCCTGCCCCACATGGGGGCGCTTCCCAGGCAGCACCCGGCCGGCTCTGTCCCCACAGCTCCGTTCGAGGGGGACAGGCTGGCCACCCCTGACCTGGGGCGGGGGCAGAGAAAGAGTGGGCGGCACCGGGAGGTGGCTGGGCCAGGCCCAGGCCGCGGGACCCGGCAGGCGCCCCTGCAGAGCCACAGCTTCCATGCATCTGTGCCTTACTGCAGCCCCGAGAAGCCCGCCGTCTACGGGTCACGGTCATGTGACAGGGAATGACCGCTCAGGGCAGCGTCAGCTTTGTTTCAAGATCTTTGTTGTGCAGCCGGGGATACTGAGGCCCAGAACTAGTGGCTCTGGTCTCTGACCTCCCGGGTTGGGGTTCCGCCAGGTACCCTTAGCACCTCGTCCCTGGCTGTCCTTGGGGCCCACTTTCTGACCTTTCCGGTGGCCGGTACTGCCTGGGGCCTGGCGGTGGTTGGGGGGGCCCATGTGGAGACCCCCCCCCACCCCCACTGCCAGGAGCGCATTAGCCAGCCGCTGTCCCTGCCTGCAGCCCCATCGTCTCTAAGAAGGGCTACCTGCACTTCCTGGAGCCGCACACGGCGGGCTGGGCCAAGCGCTTCGTGGTGGTGCGGCGTCCCTACGCCTACCTGTATAACAGCGACAAGGACTCCGTGGAGAGGTTCGTGCTCAACCTCTCCACCGCCCAGGTGGAGTACAGCGAGGACCAGCAGGCCATGCTCAAGGTGCGGCCTGGGAAATGGATGGGGGTGTGGGGTGCACGGAGGCCCGCAAGCCGCCCGCGGGGCTCAGGGAAGGGAGCGGGCCTAGTCCCCCGTGGGCCCTGTTTCGGCTCCCTGCCAGGCCCTTGTGCTCTGGCTCGCACAGCGCCCCTCACCCTCTCACGCTGGGGTCGCTCTCTGTTCACCCGTGGGGTCCTGGTCCTGGGACGACCGGCCGTGATGGGCCGGGGGGTGGCGGTGGGCACTGGTCTGCTCCCATTCAGGACAGCCAGCACCTGGTCCCCTTCTCCGGGGCCACTCAACCCCACGGGGCCAGCCGCGTAGTGGGCCTGGGAGTCCGGCCTTCCTGCCCCCTGGCTTCACCCAGCTCCTCTCTAAGCCAGCGGTGGCCCTGGACGTGTGTGCCAGGGGCCCCGACTCCTTCCGCTGGAGGCCGTGGTGCCCGCTGCCTCATCTTTGCTTCCCTGTGGCCGGCGGGAGCTCAGCCTGCCACCCACCCCTGCCCCACCAAGGCTCGGGCTTCAGCAGAAGAGGCCAGGCCCAGCAGCTGAGCCAGGGTCACAGGGGAAGGAACCCGGGCCCGTGGGGGGGTGCAGAGCAGCGGCAAGGTCGCCCTGGGGCGCGAGAAGAGGCAGGGTGTCCTGACTGCAGGGCCCCTGCGAGGGGCCACACCAGTCTGCATCCGAATGGGCCGTGCAGGCCGCAGACAGTGGGCCGCCTTCCCGGCTCTCTCCCGGGGTCTTCTCCCCCGCCGGGCCCGGGGGAGCGCGGCCCCACGTGCTGAGCGGGATGGGGAGGCCTCATGCCTTCTCACGAGCGCCGCCTCTGCAGACTCCCAACACGTTCGCCGTGTGCACGGAGCACCGCGGCCTCCTGCTGCGCGCGGGCAGTGACCACGACATGCACGACTGGCTGTACGCCTTCAACCCGCTGCTGGCCGGCACCATACGGTACGGGTCCATGCGGTATGCCCCCCCCCCCCACCGGCCTGCCCCGGCCTGGCACAGGCTCGCAGGGTCTCGGTGCTTGTCTGGGTGTCGCTGCTGGTGACGGGTTGCACCTTCAACCCGCTGCTGGCCGGCACCCTACGGCACGGGCCCCTGCCCGGCGCCACCCGGCCTGCCCGTGGCCTCGGGCACAGGCTCGGAGGGTCTCACTGCTCGTCTGGGTGTCGCCGCTGGTGACGGGTGCGAATCCCGGAGCTGTCACCGGGCGCCAGGCTCGGCGGCCTCGGGGGTGGAACCCGACACGCCTGCTGCACGGGAGCCCCGCCCCTCCGACCTTCCGGAAGGCGGGGGGCTGCCCCCGGGAGTCCCAGGGCCTAGCCGGTCTGCGGGGAGGAGGGGGCGGAGGGGCGTCAGCGCGCGGAGGCCGCATCCCGAGCGCGGCGTCTCCCATCCCGCCGCAGGTCCAAGCTCTCCAGAAGGCGCTCCGCGCAGATGCGGGTGTGAACGGAGCCCGGCGACAGCCAGCAGGCCGGCCCCGCCCCCAGCCCTCACCACCGTCATGTCCCGCGTGCCCAGCCTGCCCCCACCAGCCAGCCAGCGAGTCCCTTCTTGGGGACCGCGCCGGGCCCCGCGAGCCCCACCTCTGGCCCGGGACCTGCGCCACACGACCTGTCCTCCCAGCGGAGGCCGCGTCTGTTCTCTGTTCTTTCCGAGCGTGCCCTGGGGGGACGAGCTGGGAGGGGCCGGGAAGACCGGAGGGCACAAGCCACAGGGGCGTCGCTGCCGTTCTAATATTTTTTTAAGCATAGACAGACTTATAATTAATATACATTAGTTAGTGACATTGAAACAGTCCCCTCAGAAATTAACTGTAAGACTGTGTTCTATTTATAAGTATTTATTTCTAATGCCCTCGCATAGACCCGTAGCATTCAGATGGACCGTGTCCCCCGCTTGCTCCCACTCACAACCCCCAGGGCACATAGGAAAGGCCACGGTGAGGGGGTGTCCGCCTGGGCCGGGTGCCTCCTGGCTGGCACCCCGGGGGCACGCCTGGCCAGGCCGGAGCGGAGGCTTCTCCCCAGCCGCGTGGGGGGCAGGCCCGCATCCCGGAGTGTCAGGGGACCTGTGCGTGGAGTCGGCGCCAGGAGGTGGCATCCGCGTCCCTCCCGGACAGCAGCCTTGGAGACGCAGCTTCCCCCTGGGAGCGTGTGGAGCGGGACACAGCAGGCAGACGGGCCTCTGGGCTGTTGGGCTCTCCCGGCAGGGACCGCAGCGTGTGGTGTGTCCGGGCCGCTGGGGTTCAAGATGGTCCAGGCGGCAAGGGGCTTGGGGTGCCACTTTTCCAGCAGCTGTGAGAAATGGGGTGAGCTCAGGGTCGTTCCTGGGAAGAAAGTGTGTGATGTCCCCCCTTGCCCCAAGAGAAGAGTTTCTGAGAGTCCTGGGGCCAGGCGAGGGCAGCCAGAGGGCCACTATCTGCAGGCGGCGCCCCTGTCCTGCACCGAGGGGGCTGTCCTCGTGAAGTTGGGAGCTCTCGTTACAAGATCCACGTCATTCTCTCTGCAGACGCCATGCCGAGGGCCAGCCCTCACAGGGCAAAGGTCCGCCCCAGGCTGAGAGTCTGGTCAGGCATCACGCCCAGGCCAGAAACCCGTCAAAGAGACCGCGAGGCCCAGGGATCTTCAGTGGCCTGTTCCCACACCCAAAGGCACGTGTGGCCTCTTTCCAACTCAAGGAAAAACAGCAACCAAACCATAAAACCCTGCCCCCAGCACGGCCCACCGAGGGCAGGTTTCGTTCAGAGCTCGCAGGGTTCCAGCCCAAGTTCACAGCCAGCCTGTCCACACTGTTGGCTGCCTTTGCCGGGCCCTGCGGGGCGCTGCTCACGGACCCCTCCCCCTCCCACTCAGTTTGGATTACCTTGTCACACCCCGGTCAGCGGTTCCAACCCTCCCCCCCCCTGCCCTGATCAGCCCGGGCCGTCCCCGACCGGCTCCCACGTGACGCGTGGACCCTGTCCCCGTCCTGTGGCCGTGTTCCTCCAGGAACATGTGGGCTCAGTTTCCACGCCAGGTGAGAAGGTTCCAGCCGGAGGTGCCCCTTGGGGAAAGTACTTCAGGCCCCTTTAGCGCCACCTCGCACGTGGGACTAGACCGGTCGGCTCCCCGACCCGAGCGGCCTCTGACGGCGGGTCTGGCCCGCCAGCCGCCCCAGCGCCCCAGCCCGGCTGGAAGCAGACGGTGAGCGTGCCTTGTCCGCCCCAGGCAGCGCGTCAGTGGCCCCTGTCGGTCACCGCTCCCCTCGTCCCCAGGGCTTAGGAGGCACCCCTGGTGGCGTGGCTCCCCCACTAGGACACGCGTCCTGGGAAACCGCATCGGCGAGGCGCAGGGCTCCGGAGCCTTCCTGGGAGGCCCCGTGAGGGCTCCCATCCCAGACTGAAATCAAACGTCATCCAGAAACCGGACGTTCTTAGGCAGAGATGCAGAGAGCAGGGGTGTGGCACGGTCCAGAGCAGCACTTCTGGCTTTTACGAGGGCCTGGAGGGCAGGGAGGGCGGTGGCCGTGCCGAGGTGAGCTGGTTCCCAGGAGCCCCGCGTGGCTGCAGGGAGCCTGGAGGTGCAGGGCCGCAGCCACAGCCCACTCAGGTCAGCCAGCCTGCAGCCGTGGCCGCGGAGGGTGTGAGGCGCTCGCACCCAGGACGCAGGTGTCTGAGGCCAGCCAACCTGCAGAGCACCTGCCTCGTGGGGTGGGCGGAGGAAAGGGGCCCATGCGAGGGTTTCTGGGAACCCCCCCAAATTCGGGAGCCTCCACGACCATGGAGGTGCTCCGAGGACTGTTTAACTTTGGCCTGGTGCCGCTTGGCAGTTGCCTGGGAGCCCCGGCCCCCTTGTCATAGCCAGACCCTCACAGGTGCTGGGGAGAGAAGGAGGAGTCAGAAAAGCTGGTCTCTTCACGTCTGCCCTTGCCGGGAGCTACCCACGTGTCACGTTAGGGGGTCAAGCATTTAGCAAACTGGGATGTGGGCTTCCCCTCGGTGACCCGGGAGGCTGATCTGGGGACCCCTGAGGGTCTGCCCACTGTGGAGTGCAGAAAGGAAGGTCAGACCTGACGATTTCCCACTAAGTGGGGAGGGATGAGAGATCCAGGAAGCTGTGCCTCTGGGAGGTTGTAGTTTTACCGCTCGATGCCACTCGTTTGGGTTTGAGGGACAGCCATCGTCCCCCAGAGAAGCTCGGTGTCTCCCCCAGGGGAGGTGAGCTCCTGCCGTGGTCCCAGGAAGGGGGCGCTGGGCTCCAGGCCCACTGGCACCCGGCTCCAGTGTGTCCAGGCTAGACCCCGGCGTGAGCTGAGATGCTCCGAGTTCGTTCCAAGTCCTCACTCCTACGGTGCCCGTGTTCCGTTCACCCATCGCGCACGCACACGCGCTCCCATGCCTCGGCTGGCTGCAGGGAGGGGTCCTCCCTGCGGGTCCTGGTACCCCCCACCGCACCTGAGGGGCAGCCGGGGCCAGCGTTCGGGAGGGTTCCTGAACGCTGCCGGTCCAGGCGCGAGCGGGGTCGTGCTGCTGGTCCCCTGTCAGCTCCCCCGTGCGGGACCCCAGAGGCCCCTCCTCTCGCCCCCGGGATCAGCAGAGGCTGTGGCTTCCCGCCACTCGCCTCCCCGAGCTCCCCTGTAGCTTGTACATACGTGGTTGTGTGGCACACCCTGGCCCCTGCGCTGCAAACTCCATCCCGACGTAGCCGCTCTAGTTCCCTGACGTCCTAAACCCGCGTGTTAGGCTCTAGGCTCCTGTACTGTGTGTGTGCACTTAAGATTCTGTCCAAGTAAGAAATAAATGTGGCTCCTTATGCAACACCAGACCTGCGGGCTCCGCTGTGGCTTTCTTTGTGTGTGAAGTCTGTGGGATGCGGCCGGGAATGGCCGTTGGGGCCGGATGTCCAGCATTGCCCGGAGAGCACCCACTCCCCCCGGTGGGGAGATGGCGGGACGGGGGAGGGGGGGAAGCCCAGGGGGTGTGAGGGACAAGATGGTGTTTATCGTGGGAAGGCCCACCTGCTTCCCTCAGCACCCGGGCACGCCCGGCCGCCGCTCAGGTGCCCTTGGGCACACCGGGCAGCCCCGCGTTTCCGTGTGGTCAGCATGACCCCGTGCCCGAGCCAGACAAAGGTCTTACTAGGAGATGACACTGCAGGCTGATACCCTGCATCCACACAGAAAACAAGTATTTTCAAAAACCTTTTGCCAAATGGAGTCTAATGACGTGTAGAAAGGATAATACCATCATGACCAAGCGGGTTTGTCCTGGGAAGGCAAGGTTGGTTCAAAAACACATCCGGTGATGCACCATATTAAACAAACAAAAAACCCTGTGGACACAGAACAAGCATTTGACAAAACTTAGTATCCACTGCTACCTAAGCCTTTAGCCAATAAGGTCCTAGAAAAGACCAATGGGGCGGTCAATAAAAACATACTTGATCAATTGAAAGGAGAAGTGAAAAGGAAGGGTACAAAGAAGAGTTGGACAGAGAGACAAACACTCAGACACCAGACTTCTGTGTAAATTGGTCCTCAGTGATACCAAGTGCAGATGGACCCAACATCCGACTTCAGTCAGGAGAGACAACAGCGGTGTTTCGGTAGAGAAATTTCCACCAAGAACTGCTAACTGGACATTCGAGATGTTGGACAGTGTCTACCTCATCATGGAAACATGCATTACGATGTGTGGGAAGAAAACAGGCTGTAATCGATCCGGCTTCCGGGTGCGCAGCGGACAGCAGGAGCCGTGAGCACTAAAATCCGGTGTGGGCTTGTGAGGATCCAGAGCCGCTTGCTTGCGACTCCAGCGAGATCGTGTTCTGATCTTGGGGTGAAGGTGCTCTTCTTGAGGACACTCAGTCGCACAGGAGGTGGGTGCACAGGGAAGATGGTGGGCGTTTAAGCCGCGGGTATCCAGAGCCCGGGAGGACTTCCCAGGGCTTTGGTCTGGGCGAGGCCGTCCTCTGCTGACCCGAAGGGCTCTCCAAGACCTGGGCCATCAGCTCCCGCGCGGCCAGGCAACGGGCGGCCGTGGTGAAAACGCCGAGACGGAGCCTCTTCCCACCCACACGGCACCTCCGTTGCCCTGCAGTGTGCTCTGCGACGGGACCTGGGCTTCGTGCCCGCAGCCGGACGTCCGCTCCCGCTGGCTAAGCCGCCTCTCCCGACAGCCCACTCGCAGGAAGGTTCCCCTCGGCTCAGTTGGACTTTGGTTCTGTCCTCTCCCCGCTGCCTGGAACAGTCGTGTGATCGAGCGACCGTTGTCTGGAGAATGGTCTTTGTTGGGTCATTAGGAGACATTGTCCTGTGCGCTACTGGCTCAGGAACTATTATCTAAGTTATAATTCCCACGGTGGACCTGTGTTAAATAAATTATTGGCAGAGAC
This sequence comes from Ailurus styani, assembly GCA_002007465.1. NCBI lineage: Eukaryota > Metazoa > Chordata > Mammalia > Carnivora > Ailuridae > Ailurus > Ailurus styani. The sequence goes on from LNAC01001113.1 coordinate 14,467, forward strand.
AGGGATCCATCTTTGAGCATCAAAGAAAACATCCAGAATGTGGTAAAATTCATGTGAAAATGACCTCACTTCTTCAACAGTTGAACTGTAAGATGAAAAAGTGAAGGGAAGAGACATCCGAGAGGCCCTTTATAGATTCTGGTTTTCCTAAATGCCAAAAACATTAGGTGGTCAGCTCAGACTGTAAAGATCTTAGCAGCCACCATGACTTGTCCTAACAAGAAAAAAGCTGAATAAAAGCAGAAGCAAGTTTTCTCACACCCATCAGAGAGCTGAGGTCACAGGGCCAAACATCACCCAGAATCCGGAGCAAGGAGCGCAGAGGGTCCCAGCTGAGATCACTCGTGGGTGCAGAAGCCGCCGGGGCCGGAGCCAGGGGGAGCGCCCGGACAGCAGCGCTGACCCCACGTTGCTGCAGGCCCCGTGTGGACTAGCTGGAGGTGAGGAGCCCCTGGGGGCTCGGCCTAGGGGGACCCTCACACTCCCATGGCTTTTACCAGGAGCCCACCAAGTTCTCAGTGCGGAGAGGGGAGAAAAGTCCCCTCCCGTCTCTATCAGGAGGAACAGAAGAGCAGTCATTTTAGAATGTGCCCAGAGCTTTCTCCTTAACAAAGTCGTGGGGGCCGGGGGCAGACTAGGAATAGCGGGGCACTTGCTCAATTCAGTAAAGAACAGCTGCGAAAGTCGCAGAGCTGACGTCATGCTGACTGGTGACAAACTGGGAGTTTCACCCCTTTGAGCAGGGCAGCGAGGTCCTCTCACCAGCCCTATTCAACACCGTCCTAGAAATTTCGAGGTGCAGTAAGACAAGACAAGAAGGGGCGTACAGATCGGGATGGAAGAGAGAAAACTGTCTTTGTTTGCCAATGACAAGATCGTCTGAAGAAAATCCCAAAGAAATGACCAAAAAACTCCTGGAACTAACCAGAGATCCTAGCAGGGTCACAGGACTCAGAGATAATACACACAAGTCACTTGCTTTCCTATAAACCAGCAACGAACAACTGGAATTCGAAATTAAAAAACCAAAACTAAACAGCAATGACAGAAGTACCGACAGAGAGAGAGCGAGCGCCCGCACTCAAGCCTGTGGGCGGTAAAGCTCGAACAGAAAGCACACAGGATCTGTACGTAGGAAACTACAAAATTCCGACGCAAGGAATCAAAGAAGACCTAAATAAATGGGGAGCACCGTGTGTTCCTGGACTGGAAGTCTCGTCGGGGTGGGGACAATGGGAACGTCTCCCAGTTGGATCCACACACTCAATGCGTTCCCAACCAAAATGCCAGCCAACTATTTGGATATAGAGAAACTGATCCTAACATTGATAGGAAAAGGCCAAAGACCCAGAACAGTCCACCCTGTGCCAAAGAACAAAGTAGCAGGACGCCCGTTGCCCGACTTCAAGCCTTCCTATAAAGCTCTCAAAAATCAGGACAGCGTGGTTTTGGTGAAAGAGTAGACTGATCGATGGAACGGATTAGATCTGTGCAAATAGAGTCAACCCACGTTGACAAAGGAGCAACGGCAGCGCGATGGGGAGAGGACCGTCTCCAACCACGGGGCCGGAGCCACGGGGCGCCCGAGTGCAAGAAGCAAAGCGATCCTACACTCTCACAAAAGTTAAGAATTTAAGTCAAAATAGACTTTAGACCTAACTGTGAAACACAAGACTGTAAAACTTCTACAAGTACTTTTCAAAAGACATCATTAAGAAAATGGAATTGGGGGGCGCCTGGGTGGCTCAGTCGGTGAAGGGTCTGTCATCAGCTCAGGTCATGATCCCGGGGTCCTGGGATCGAGCCCCGGGTCGGGCTCCCGGGTCTGCATACCTCCTCCCCCTCCCCCACCTCCCGCTCTTTCTCTCTCTCGCAAATAAATACAATCTTTAAAAAAGAAAGAAAGAAAGAAAGAAAGAAAAATGGATTTGGATGGAAATACGTGTGAAAAAACTACAGGACAAGGGACTTTATCCGGGGTATATACGGAATGACGCGAAGAATCATTAGAATGCAATCAGAAAGACGAACAGCCCGATGAAATACCGAGGAGCCGCGTGTGACCCTGTCCAGTCGCCTTTGGCGGCTGCAGCCGGACGCCCCGGGGAGACGCGAGCACGGCTGGAAGAGCAGCTGGGCTTCGGGCTTCACGGCCGCGACGGTTGACGATGGGGTGCCCCCCCCGCGGCTCCTGGGCCACCGCCCCCTCGGGAGCTAAGCGATCCCCGCCCTCGGCCCGAGCACGCCGGGCCTTCGTCTGTGAAGACTCCACAGCTCGCTTCGTGACGTCAGAGACCCAGGACGCCGAAGCCGGTGGTCGGGAAAGTGGAGGAGCGCGCCGCGGTTGATCCACCGAACGGGACTCCATTCAGCCGTTAGAAGGAAGGAGCGCGGCCCCCGCAGCCACGCGAGGCCACCAGCCTCAGCAGCGTGACCGCGGTGCCCACGCGGTGCGACAGTCGGCGAGAACGCGGTGACAGCAGCCCTGCGAGGAGCGGACGCCGTGACAGTGGCGAGGTCGGCGGGTCCCCTGGCTCGGCGCCCTGGCTCTGTCCCTCTGTCGCACGGCGTGGACACGGCGGGGAAGGGCGCTCCGAAGCCCGTGTGCTTTGCTTTATTTACGTTTTAGCTGGAAGTCACAAAGTGCGTGAAAATGCAAAAGCAGCTCCCTGGGATCGTCCAGCGAGAGGAGCCACCCACAGCACACGGCACCTTGTGAGCCCAGGAGCCAGAGCTCCCTGCCCTTGGACGGGACAGGCTGAAACTGGGCTCCCGGAGGGGGGTCGCGCTAGGTCAACACCAAATGCAGTCTAGCACCTAGGATGCCAGATTCAGCAAATACACACACGGGGACGCCCAGTCACAGTGGAATTTCAACAAATACTTTCTGGTGAAAGCATGCCCCAAGTGTGGCAAGGCCATCCTATCTCCAGCACCTTCCAGATCCCCATCACATGTGCGCTTTGCCTGAAACGTGTGATTTTTACATAACAGCCTTTTTTTTTTAAAGTTTTTTTTTCAAATCAAAGGCAGCTGTGATCTTCTGGGCAGCCGTGCGTCCCACCAGAGGGTGGCGGGGGGCCCCACACTTTAGCAGGAGCAGGAGGGAAGAGGTCTGCTCAGGCTTTTCTGCATTCCCACGGTTGCCTGAGGCTTCTGATCCTGTTTGGTCAATGCCAGCTTGTCTTTTCTCAATCGCTTCCCTTTCTGCATCTGCTCAATGAGGACAGAAATCGCACGTCTGAGGCCACGTGGGTATGTGACACCGTCAATGCTGAGAGGACCACCAGGCACGAGCCAGGAGGCCCGCGAGTCCGCGGAGACACGGTCCCGTGTTCTCCCCGGCTGGGCCCCCGATGGCGGGGGGCATCTCTGTGCTCCCTGAGGGGGCCCCCCTCCTCCGCTCCCAGACCCCAGAGAGGGCCGAGGTCGTGGAGGAGGGCGGGACGGACCCCCTGCCCCCCACGCCCCATCCCCGCCCCCCGGGGCTGGAGTCCAGACGCTTGTCTGGCCTCCAGGGGGTGCAGCAGGCATGTTTCCTGTTGGGCTAACCTCACCCTCGCCCTCAGGGTCCAGACCCCTTCCCCACCTCTGGGAACGTCCCGGACCTCGAGACAGTGCTTCGGACCCACCCCCCTGGGCCTCAGTCTCCCCGCAGCACAAGGGGAGGCTGGCAGGGAGAGGCTTTGGGCTGGGACATGCAAACCAAGGGACCGCCAGGGAGGCAGAGGCACGCGGGAGAGGAAGGACGGTTCTCCGGGACGAGGTGGCGCTACCCTCGGGCCTCCTTGTGAACGCGCCCGGCCTGCTCCCAGCAGCCCGGGCCCAGAGCTGGGGCACCGCTCGGAGCACAGGCGCCTGCTGGGCGATCCTGCATGGCTGCAGGTGGTAGGACCCCTGGGGCACGGCCGGGACTTCCGCCGGGTCCCCCAGCTGTCGGGCCCCTCAGGCGTCAGGCGCCCTCAGCGAGCCCCCTCCCCTGCGTGACGTCGTACTCAGCACCTTCTCCAGCAGCCGCGCTCCGCTGGACTCCTGGGAAGAAAAGGCAGAGGATTTTGGTGGCCCCACCTTCTCCCGAGGGGCAGGCCGGACAGCAGGATGGGGAAGGGGTGCGGGGCCGAAGTCTGGGGCTGCGGCCAGCCGTGGGGGTCCTCCCGGTGGCACAGGTGAGGCTGGGAGGGGCAGTGGTGTCTCCTGTACCCCCTGGCGGTGTCTAGACAGTGGGGTCTTCGCCGTGCAGAGAGTGCTCGGGGACTGTGCTCAGAGCCCACGTCCGTCCGTCCGTCCGTCCGAGGCTCTGCCGGGGCAACTGCAGGCCTGGGGAGTTGGGACACGGGGGAGGGGCTCCTGCTGCTGATCTCCCGCCCCACTGTGCCCACCGCCTCCGCGCGGCGTCCAGCAGGCCTTCGCCAGGGACACCCCCTCCCCTCTCCCCTCCCCTCCGTCTCCTGGCACTGTCGTGCCGCTCCCACCCTCTTTCCCTCTCCCCTCCCAGTTCTGGGGGACGGCCTCAGGGCACAAGGCCCCTCCCCAGCCCAGCAGCCCCTTCCCCTTGCAAGTCCCCCCCCCCTCCCGGAGTGGCCTCCGCGCTGTCCTCAGCCATTTCCCTGGGCCCAGATGACGCCTCCACCAGGGCTCGGGCGCCCTTGGCGACCAGGGCAGCTGCTTGATGTCCGCTCTTCCCCGAGGGGCTCCATGGCCTTCTGGGGTCACTGTGCTGTGCCAGAGACCTCAAGCCCCTGAGACCACGACCCCCGGGCTTGCGGCCCTGAAGCCGGGCCAGCGCGGGACGGTCTCTGACGGTGTCTGCACCCGAGAGCCGTGCCCGCGGGGTGTCCCAGGAGGCCGTGTGCAGGGAATCCCTGTTTCCCAGGGGAACCGGTCTTTTCTTCCAAGGTCATCGTGTTTGTGTGTCTGTGAGGAGACACCTGAGCTTCTCACCAGCCAGGCTTTCTCAGAGACGCGTTTTTATTAGTCTCCACTGCTCGTCAGAGAAACTAACGTGTGTGGCGTGCTGGGCCGTTCCTGCAGGTTCAGCAATCTGAGGCGTCCCCAGCAGCCCGGCCGGAGCACCCACGGCCCCCTCCCTGCCTTGTGGGGGAAGGCCCGGCCTGCAGACAGCTGCGCACGGCGCGCGGAGCCGGGATCCTCACCGGGGTGGCGGGGCCGGAGCACAGGTGTGGGCGCTGCCAGGCTGCAGCCCAGGAGCCGAGAGCCCGGGGGTGAGTCACGGAGCTCCACGGGTGCCTCTGACGCCCTGGCCTGTGTCCAGCCCCTGCAGCTGGCCGAGGGGGCGGGGGCCTGGTGTGTCTCGTGCCCCGGAGAGGACGCCTGGCCGAGGGGCGTCCACCGCAGAAGTTCGCAGCTTGGCTCCCTGGGCTGGCAGCAGGTGCCGCGGGGGTGAGGGCTCAGGTGTGTGTGTGTGGGGGTGAGGGCAGCAGGTGCGGCAGGGGTGAGGGCACAGGTGTGGCGGGGGTTGAGGGCACAGGTGTGGGGGGTTGGGGGGTTGCGGATGGTC
>LNAC01001113.1:22339-44491 GCA_002007465.1 Ailurus styani
CTCCCCCCATCCTCCCCCCACCTTCTCACCCTCCCTCCATCCTCCGATGCCCCCATCCCCCTTGCCTGTATCTGGGCCCTGGGCCTCCAGACCACACTCGCCCGGGCTCCTTCAGCCACCGTGGAAGCTTGTCCTTCCTGCCTCGGTGGGGAAGCAGAGAGCTGAGAGCAGCTGTGGAGTGTCCCGGCTGTGACCTCAGGGCACAGCTGTCCCTGGACGTGGGGACGGAGCTGGGCCAGTGCTCGAAGGGGCCGGGCTGGGGCTGCTGATAAATCCCCAAGGGGCTCAGCCAGCATCGTGTCTGCGGGGTCTGCCCCACTAGGAGGGCCCTCCAGGCGTGGACGCGCCCCCCACCCCGGAGCAGGTGTGCTGGGACGGGACAGAGGGCTCTCTGGGAAGGGTGTGCTGTGGGACGGGGCGCAGGTCACTGAGTGGGCGCCCACGCCTGCTCAGGCCTAGGGCGACAACTAGAAGGGCCTGAGGGCTGAGCTCTCCCAAGTGTGTGTTTGGGATGGGCTCGGCCCAGTAGGGAAGGAACCAGCACTTAGGGCCGACTCCCTGAGACGCTGTCCACGGTCTGGCACAGGACAGACACCATGTGCCCAGGGAGCGCCGCTAGAGCCCACGTGCGGGAGGGGAAACTGAGGCACAGGTGAGCAGAGACTTGCCAGCCAGTCTCTTTGTGTCCAGACTGCCCGGCGTCCGGCCCTGGGAAGCCGCCGGGAGCTCCTGCTTCAGCCCCGCAGCCATCCGGGACGCCCCCCAGAGGCTCGTCTCCACCGCCGGCTTTGGGCCCCTGCCTGCCCACGCGGGGCCGCTGCTCCTTGGCCGTGGTCTGCCCGTCCAGGGCGGAGGGACGCTGGCGCGCTCTCCCTCCGGTCTCTCCTCGTCCTCCCCGTCCCTCCTCCCTTCTCTGGTTTCCTCACTGGGCTCAGCCCTTCGCTGCGGTCGCTCCGTCTCTGCCCTGTCTGACTCCGCATCTCACCGTCTCTGTCTCTCCCTCTCCGTCTCTGTCTCTGTCCCCCTTGCTCTCAAGGACAGCCTCCCGCAGGCGCATGGCGGGGAAAGGGGTGGGGGAGGGCGGTTCATCCGGGGGCGACCGGTTGGGTTGGATGGGGCAGGCTTGTGGGGAGACTTCCTGTCCCGGCCGCTCCCTGATCCCATGGAGCTGGCCTTGGCCGAGTGGCCCTCAGGGCTCGGTCCCAGGGAGAGGCGGCTGCCGCCAGGGCCCCACGGACCGTCTGTGTTCCCTCCCACAGCGGGGCCTCTCACGTCCGCCTTCTTCAACCCGGCCCTGGCCGCCTCAGCCACCTTCCAGTGCCCAGGGCACACGCTGCTGGAGTACGCGCAGGTGTACTGGCTGGGCCCTCTGACGGGTAAGGGCGACTGCGGGCAGCCGCCAAGGCCAGCCCTGGACGGTGGCTTGGGGAGGACACACGAAGCCTTCCTGGTGGACGTGCCTGTGGTCCCGCTCACTGGCGGGGAGTCCACTCAGGGCTGGCTGTCGGGTCCCTGGTGCTGATGAGGGAGACAGGGGGGTCCCTCTCAGTTCCCGTTAGGGACATCGGGGGTGCGGCCGAGGGACCCGTCTAGGTTTGGATGGGGTCACGAGGGCCTGGAGCCAGGGAGGACGGGGGCGGGGCAGGGACGGCAGCCTCGTGGACGTGCCCGCGGGGCGTCTCGCGGACCCTGAGCTGGGGTGCCCGCGGCGGGAGCTACCGGAGCCCATCCAGCCCACCCTGGCCCCCGGGTCTGCCAGCACCTGGTCTTAGCCCAGGCCCCCCGCGCACTCTCCACACTTACTGGATGGGTCCGTGGGGCCTGTGGAGCTCTGGAAGCTTCCTCCACTTCCCTCTCGGGGAGCACAGCCCCAGCCTCCCCGGGGCTCCCAGGCGGCCGGCGGTCCCTGGAGTGGTGAGACGGCCAGGGTCACGATGGGGAACTTCACGTTCCACTTGAGTGAGGTCCGAGGCATAGCACATCCCCCCAGAGGCCCCGAGTGTGGCCTGATGCGCCCCCGTGTCTCTACATCACAGGCCTGCAGAGCTGCTTTGCAGGTGGCAGGCACGTACCCTCCGTGCGGGGCGCCCGGGAAGGTCCCTGTGCGCACTGGATGGGAACGGCGTGGGGTCTGAGTGTCCCGACACGGCCCCCTGCAGCTCTGCGGGCCCGGGGCCTCCTGGGGTCCCGAGGGCTGGTTCCCCGCGGTCACGGACGTCCCGGTCTCACGTGCTCAGTCACGAGTTCGATGGCAGGGTCCGCGTGGCCCGAGGGGTGTGGACGACCCAGGAACTCCCGCGACAGCTCCCTCTTGGGGGGCATTTTCCGTTTCCGGTCCCGGGTGACTCCTCTGTGGCAGAGCACGGCTCCTGGGGGTCCTGAGAAGGGGTCCTGGCCGCGATCTGGGAGTCATCAGTGTCTGCAGTACGTCTCGCTCTGACCCTGCTTGATAGCGTGTCGGGCCGTGGATTAAAGTGGGGTTGGGAGGCCCGTCTCCCGAGTGTGGGGGGCCCCCGGCGTCTGCGTTTGTCTCCCGGCGTCCGTGGCCCCCACGCGCTGTCGCACGCAGTCCGGCGAGCGCTCACACACGCAGGTGTGGGGTCCTGCCCGCTCGAAGGGCCGACGGGGCCCCTCCCTGGCCTCCCGGCGTCTGGCGGTGGCTGGGAGTCCCGGACACCCCCCGGCTTGGGCTGCACCCCTCCCCGCTCTGCCCGTCCTGGCGTGGCCTCCGCTGTGGCTCTGCGTCCGCAGCTCCTCCTGGAAGGACGCCAGCCACCCTGGGGTTCGGCCCCCGCTTCTCCAGTGTGACCTCATCAGTTTAACCGTTACGTGTACAAAGATGCTGTTTTAAATAAGGTCACATTTTGAGGTTCTGGGAAGGATGTGAACTCAGGGGGACGCCGTTCAACCTGTAGAGCCTCGGACTCCATAACTACGGTCGTGAGGTCCAAAGCCACGAGGGCTCCCTTCGGAGGCCTCATGGGGAGGGGGATGGGGCTGGGAGGGCAGCACGCTCTGGGCGCATGCCCACTTTGCCCCTGTTCGGGGAGGGGACCCCCTTGGGGTGCTCCTGCTGCCCTGAGGCCACACCCTTTCGCTGCCTCCCGCCAGGGCCCGGGTGGGGACCGCGGAGGCCGTTTCCATAGCAACGGGGCTCCGGGATGCTGAGCCGGCCCCACACGGTGCAGCGCGCCCTGCAGGTCAGCACCCAGCATGTCCCACCTCCGGGGACCTGGGCTGCGTCCCGTGGAACTTTGGGGTTCCGTGGAACGAAACGGGTGCCTTCCAGCCTTCCGCACCGATGGCGGAGGAGTCTGCTGCCTGGGTCCCCCTCACGTGTTTGTCAGCCCCTCGCTTTCCGGCCACCTCCGTGCCGTGGGTCTTTCCCCGCTTGACTGAATCCCTGTCCGTTCGGAGCAGTTGGGCCACCGCTGCTGAGGCGTGGGAAGTGGGCGTGGCTCCCGGGCTGTGACTCTCCCCCGGCATGTGTCCCCCGGGACCCTGAGCACGTCACTCACCTCCCTGGGCCGTCGCTCCTCCGGAGCAGGGGTGGTCCCAGCGTCCCGCTCAAGGCAAAGGAGGACTGCGAGCGAAGCATGGGCGTGTGTGGGCCCCGGGGCCACTCTCGGGAGCCATGGCGGCTGGGGCGTCCGTGGAGGCCAGTCCTGGCCAGGCCACCCCTGACCTTTGCAGGGCCCACACACCACAGTTCACGTGAAGGGTTCCCATGAAACTTAAAGTGTGCTCTCCTCTCCTGCCATGGCGAACACCTTGCCAATGACCTAGGCGGCCAGGAGGGAATTCAGGATTCTCTGCTCTGCGAGCTCTGGGAAGAACGTGGGAACCAGGCCCTGCCCTTGCCCTCAGCCCCCTGCTTTCCCCCTCCTCGGTCCTCACCTCCACTCTTGCCCGCACCCCCAAGACCCCACGTGGCTCAGGACATTGGTGCAGGGAATGCCAGGCCCGGGTCCCCAGAGCGGGGTGTGGAAGGACGCGGGGTCCCTGATGGGTTGTCCCCTCCCCTGGGGAAGAGCCAGAGCAGGCCAGGGCTCCCGGACAGAGATGTACAGGCTGGCCCAGGCCCCGGTCTGCAGGATCCCCCATCACACGGACGGTCTGGGGACCTGGGAGCCCCCCGGGAGCCTGCCGGGCCATGGTCTGACCCCCGGTTTCCCACAGGGATGGTGCTGGCGGTCCTGCTGCACCATGGCTGCCTTCCTCGCCTTTTCCAGAGGAACCTGTTGTACAGTCAGAAGAGCAAGTACCGGACTCCTAGAGGGAAGCTGGCCCCGGGGCCGAGAGACACCCCGACGCCTGCAGCGGGGTGCAGAAGCCGGGAGCCTGCGCGGAGCGGGGCAGGGCGGCAGCTGCCGGGCTCCGGCTGAACCAGCACAGTCGCCAGCGGCCCTGGCTGGACCCTTGGGCCCCTCCAAGCTGAGGGGCCCAGACCCGCACCCCCTCCTCCCTGGAAACGGTTTGTCAATAAACCATTCACATTCATGAGACCCTCCTGTCTCCCTGGTCCAATAGAGGCTTCTGGAAGGGCAGGCAGGGGTGAGACCAGTCCATAAGGGAGGCTGGACTGAGTCACCTCCATGTCCCACAAAGTGTCTCTTGCCTCTTCTTTTCAGAATTAGAACCAAAGGTAAGACCTGGGAGGGAAGGGAGAGGTCCGGGGTGGGTCCCCGCGGCCTGGGAAGACCCGAGGGGAGAAGTGTGCACGGATGGTGCTGACTGTCCCGGACACGCCCCAGACCCGCCGTCCAGGGAGGCCGGAGCAGCCTCCTGCCGCCGAGGCCTGCTGGGGCCGGGGCGGCTGCAGGGACTGGGCTGGACTCCCGCCAGCTGCCCCTCCAACAGCAGCCACCCGCGGCTCCGCTGAGCCGGGCAGAGCCTGGCCCGTCACCGGGGCTCCCCGCCCGGCTGGGAAGAGCCATCGCCTCTCCCGAGGACCAGAGTTACCCTGGAAAGCTCAGTCCCCAGAGAAGAAAGCCCTCCTCAGCTAGGGGCTCCTGGAGCCCCATCCCAAAGTGAGGCTGGGGGGGGCTCTGGCCACGGCGCTGCCCTCACCTCGGGCCGAGAAGGGCGAGAGACAGAGAACAGGGAGGTCCTGGGCGAGCTTTTCCCTCGTGTGAGGCCATGTCTTCCTGCACCTGCTTCCCGGGGGATGGGAGAGAAGGGACCCCCAGCCCACTTCCTGTGGCTGCCCCTTCAGCCCCTTTAAATCCTCTCCCCACCCGCCAGCAGTGAGGCTGCTCCGCCTGGGCCTCAGTCTCCCCCGCCCCTCCTCCGAGTGGCCACCTGGGAGGGCTCAGCAGGACCCCCAGGCTGACCCTGACCGCTAGCCCCGTGAAGCTTCTGCAGGGCCCAGTGGGGCGCATGGAGGCTTCCAGAAGAAGGACCACGAGCACACAGGAGTGGCGCTGGGATGGGGAACCAACCAGCTCCCTTCCAAGGGAGTCTGTGTGGGCTGGGGGGCTGGGGGGCCGCAGCAAAGGTCGCCAGGGACCCGAGACCAGAGGCCAATGTCACTTCTGTCCCATAGAACGTCCTCATGGCCTCCGCACAAATACTTCCAGGTCAGACGCTTCCTGTGCTCCCTCGGCAAATTCAACCAGCAAATTTCTATAAGGCAAGCCAATGTGTGGACATGGCAATAAAGTATATCAGCAAATATTTGAATTCTTGAAGTTTAGGATCTTTATTTTGGAAAGCATTGTAAAGCGAATTCCACAAGCTTGGACGCACACATTAAATTTAAGGAACACTGCGTTTGATGGAAAAGAACACAATTTTCATACGAAGCTCTGATGAACCAATTACCAATGTGGAAGACAACTTAAAAATTACTGAAAAAAAAAGTTTAACATGAAGGATGCCGGAGCGGCTCAATATTGGGCTGTCCTTTAATATAATTCACCTTTTTAATTGACTGAGGAATGAAATCGTGCAATTATCTCCACTGACACTTAAAAGGCATCTGGGAAAGTCCCACACCCATTCCCTGTCCAAAAAGGAGGTGATGGATCATGTCTTCGTCACACACAGAGTGTGTACGCGCGACGTGGCCCCCGGCTCGGGGGGCGCAGATATTCTGTCTGGCTGAGTCAGAAACGCAGCCGGGAGTCTGCGTCCCGTCAAGGGTGGCGCCTGGGACGCGAGCTGATGCCGCCGGTGGGAGGGAACAGTGAGAGGAAGATCAATCGTTTGCAGATCGTCCGACGGCGACACAGCAAACAGCCAAGGCAAAATCTGACACGGCCGTGAGACACAGCTTGTTCATGTATCAGAAGCCAACACTAACAGGCGAGAGAAATCCGGTAGGCTTCACACAGCCAGCAATGAGCAGAAAAGTAATAATGACAGCAAAGCTACAAAGTGCTTAGAAATCCATTTAACAAGGAAGGCATAAGCCTGGTTCCAAAGAAAAAAAATTGTTTTTTTAAAGATTTTATTTATTTATTTGACACAGAGAGAGAGATTACAAGTAGGCAGAGAGGCAGGCAGAGAGACAGGGAGAGGAGGAAGCAGGCTCCCTGCTGAGCAGAGAGCCCGATGCGGGCCTCGATCCCAGGACGCTGAGATCACGACCTGAGCCGAAAGCAGAGGCTTTAACCCACTGAGCCACCCAGGCGCCCCAAAAGAAAATTTTTAAAAATTCCTGAAAGACTTGAAAATAGGGAAAGTCATTCTTCGTTCTTAGATAGGATATCCCAACATCCTAAAGATGTCTGTTCCCCCCAAGTTAATATATAAATGTTAATAATACAATAATAATAAAGTTATGAGCATAAAACTATATCATATAGAATTATAAATATATAGTAGTAATACTGTGAATTGTGTAAGACTGATGAGTCACAGACCTGTACCCCTGAAAGAAATAATACATTATATGTTAATAAAAAAATAAATATCTGTATTCTGAGAAAAAAATAAAAGTAGAAAAAATATAATAAATAATAAAGCCAAAGTTGTTTTTATACTAAACACCAGTTTCTAAGATTAGCATGAAAAAAATAAGCAAGCCAAAACGGCTAAGAAATTCCCGCATAGGTCCCACGTGGGAGGCGGGCCTGGCCGCGTGGGGTCAGCAAACACACCCAAGCCCTCCCCAGGGGGAGCAGGCGCTACTGGCCGGTGGACAGAGACGGCCCAGGGACGCTGCGTCCTTGGCGTGGGACAGGTGGCCCGTTGCATCACCGGGCAGCAGGCAGACATCTCGGTGAGCGGCGCTGGGACCAGGGATGGGATCTGTACCCCGCACCACAGAGAAATCCCAGAAGGGACTGGAAATCCATCAGAGACCTACCTGTGAAAACTTGAAAACATGGTAAAGTTCTTTCTAAACTTGGGAGTAGGGGAGAACTTTCCAACCAGGACAGAAAATCCAGAAGCACTGAAAAGCATCGATTCCTCTAATGATACCCTAAAAAACCAGACTGGCGGAGAGGGCCACGTGGTAACAAAGTCAAATGACAAACGGCAGGCACTGTCTCCCACCAGTCCTGCTGGGGCTGGGGCTTTCACTGAGGCCCCGAAGCCACTGGGGCTGCCCCAGGCCTTGCAGGCAGCTCTGAGCTGGGCCCCGCAGGGCACCGTGGCACCGGCCCTGGGCCAGTCCCGGTAGACAGCCAGGAGGGCAGCTCTGGCCTGGGAGCATGGTAGCATCTGAGGGTCACAGCGGGAGGACCTCCCCCCGTGCCAGCCGCTAGTGCTGAGTGCAGGCCGAGCGCCCCTGGTTGGAGACCTTTCCTTGCCCACCGGGGCGGGCCCTTGCGTTGAGAGTGAGCACATGCCGGCCCTCCGTGGCTGGGTCTCCCCACATTTCAGACAAGCCATGTTTCACCTGCCCATTCTTGATCAGACCATTACTCCGAGAAGAACGCTCCTGGGTCTGCGGAGATGAACTTGGCAGTGCACGCCGGTGCAGAACCTTCTCTCCTGCCATCTTACAGTGCTCGGACCACCGAGCCCCGGGAGGCAGAGCCCGGTCCAGGGTCCGGGCCCGTCCCGGGCAGGACCCAGCTGCAGCCCCTGGGGCCGCCGGGCACCCATGTGCTTGTCCGCTCTGCGCTGCGTGTGGGCCCCCCCCCAGGGGACGCGCCCCGCAGCCGTCTCGGTCGCGGCTGCCTCGGTGGCAGATGTCCTGGCGTGTCGTGCGTCTCAGGGTGCGACGGGCGGATGTGCAGCCCCCGGCCCTCCTCACGGCCACATCCCCTCAGCTCACCGGCCCGGGGACCGTGTCACGCAACTGCGCGGAGACGCCCACGTGCCCATTCCGATCACCCTCTGATCCCGGAAGGAGCTCCTCGGAGGGGCGCCAACACGTCCTACTTGGACGCACCCCTCAAACACGGGGACATTTGCACACAGCCGTTCCTTTAACGGACTGGTTTCCCGTCGCCCGCCTGCCGATGGCGTGGCCAGGCCACCGAGCACCACCCACGCGTCAGTAAAAACCCAAGCAGAGAGGCCAGAGGCATGCAGTTCCGTTCACGGACGGACTTGGTGTTACCTTCTTGGGTCAGAGGGGCAGCACCGGACGCGGCCCGTTGGCCTCGGGGCTGCGGTCTGCACAGCAAGCAGCCCTGCTGGCTGAAAGCCGCTCCCGGGCCTGCGCGTGGCCGCGGACCAGCCGCTCCTCGGGGGCGCCCCGCCCGCACGGACGAGCACCGGCTGGCACCGCACGGGAGCACGCGCCTGTCCCGATATGCAAATCACATGTGCACCTGGCCCTGGACCCGTCTGGTGGCCGGGCTCCCCTGAAGTGTTTCTCTGGAGTCACTCAGGACGTTATGGGCACGTCGGGCTTCAGGATTCTGTCCTTCGGTCACTCGCCATCTCGCTCAAAACCCAGTAGTCTGCTAACTGTCCCTCAAATGGAAATGTTCTGGTCCGGTACCCCTGTGGTCGCTGTTGGGTGGCGCTCAGCGGCCCTTGCCGTAGTCTGTCCGTCCTCCACGCAGGGCTGTCCCGGGGAACGTGTCCTTCTGCACTCCGGCTTCCGACAGGGCGCGATGACGGCGCCATCCCCTTGTCCCCACTGGGTGGCCCATACGCTTTCAGAGGAAGGACCTCCGTGGGCTCGGGCCACCTTACTGGCCCCCCATGGGCACACCAGTCAGGATCGGCGGAAGGGGCACCCACATGCCTCCTGATCTTCCAGTATTAGGCAGGGGGAGCCTTCCCAGGTCCCCCACGGCGTCTGTCCCCACCTCCCATCTGGCACGTGGACACAGGCCCCCACATCAACCCTGTGGTTCTCAGCAGACGTCCCCCTCAGGGCCAGCCCCCTCGTGTTCCCAGACCCCTCCCCACCCCGTCTGCCTCCAGCTGCTGCTGACCCTGCTCAGAAGTTTCTGGAATCAGCGTGTGGGGCTCTCGTGCCCACAAGTCCCAAATGTGAGTCCCTCTGAGGGGCCCCAGCTTCCCCTGAACCCGCTGCTGAAGACGCGGGACCACGGCCACACCGCTTTCCTTCTACTGAAACCGTCCTGATTCTCTCCTTCGGTGTTGCTGCTGTGAAGTGACCGTTCACGGCTCACGTGGGAACCTGGTGGATTGTAATTCTCAGACCACGTCCTCGAGCCGCAGGTGACTGTTACGAGGCCTACGGGGTCATTCTGTCCGCGGGGAGTGTGCTGACCGTATCCGGTTCTCGCAAACACACGCAATCAAACAACCCAGAAACACAGCCTGGCTTCTATCTTCTAAAATAAATCCGATTCTTTTCTCTTTCAGTTTTATTGCTATTATTAAGTTTGTACGACGTCCCGGAGACCTGATAAGACGGTCATTTCCGGGCAGTGTTTATAGTGCACGTTCCACACACGTGACTCTGAGTGGCGAGGTCGCCCCTTCCGTGCCTTCCCGACGGCACAGCGGACTGTCCTCACGGCTCAGGGCGTCTCTCCCGCTGACGCGGACCCTGCGGCACGGGGTCTCCCGTGAAAGCACGTCTGGTCGTCTCTCCTGTGGCGTCGCCGCCGGGGTGAAGGGACCCTGCGATGCGGGAACGGGGGCCGGACGGCCCTGGGCTCCGGGCACAGCGATGCGTACGCGGGGCGCCCCGTCCCTTCCCGCGGTCCCGGCCGAGGGCGGATCTGGGGGCGCCGGGCCCTCAAGGCCGCGGACGGGAACGTGCGTGTGGACAGTGGGCGTGTTTGCTCCATCAGGAGACGGACAGGTTCGACCAGCCCGACTTCGGGGACAGAGCTGGGGAAGGCGGTCCGAGCAGGTCAGCGTCGCCCTGAGCCCTCCCGGCGCGAGCGTGTGCGGCTGCGGGGTCCTGCCCTGCGCCCCGGCCGCCGCCCCCCTCCGCCCGGGGATCCAGCTCCCGGGAGGCCTGTCCTGCCCGGCAGCCCGTCCCCACCCGAGCTCCCGGGGCCCCTCTCCCCGGCCCCACGCTGACGGGACCCGGGGCCCCAGAGCGCACTCGGGGGTTCCTGCAGGGGTGACGGGGGCCTGGGGGTGTCCAGCGGGGGGCCGAGCGCCGGCGGGGACCCGAGGACACGGGTGGGCTCCTCCAGCCCCTCCAGCTGCCTCCCCGAGCCTCCTGCGGGGAGACAGCCCCAACCTCGCCGGGGGAAGTGCCCAGGCCGCCCTGCCCCGAGGTGACAGGTCAAGCCCGCCCCTCTCCAGCCAGGCCTGCCTCGGGCAAACTGTGAAGGCGGCCAGGATTTTCCCAGACCCCCGACCCCCTTCCCTGCTCTCAGGCCCGGTGCCGGTGTCAGTAAACCACCTCCCTGGTCTTGGGCTGCAGCCTCCACACGCATGGCCACTTTATGAGCGGAACCCGCCGCCTACTGTGGGCAGCCCCCTCCCCGCACAGCTTCTGGTGTCCAGTCCACGGCCGTGCTGCCACAGGGCCCCCCAGGCCCGGCCGCACCTCCCCAAGCCTGAGGCAGAGCCGCCCCGGCATTTTGGCAGAAGCAGGAGACCAGCTGGCCAGCCTCTTGGACGGACCCCGGTGTCGCAGACAGAGGGACCAGAGCCTGCAGTACCCGGACCCGCAGGACCTCCCAGGGACCCTGTTCCCCAGAGTCGCTCAAAGGGACAGCACGGGCAGGATGGGCCTGCCCTGTTCTCTGCTCGTGTTAGCTGTTTGGAGGGTTCCTCATAGTCCTGGGGGTGGCTGAGGAGTGCCCACGAAGGCCCCCCCCATTGCCCCTGGCTCGGGAGTCACCCAGGAGTCCTGGCCTGGTGCCACAGAGGGCGCTACGGCTCGGACTCCCAGGGCTGGACCGGGGCCGGGGGGTTTGGGGGTTGCCTGGGGCGGGCACCAAGACCAGGCTTCAAAGGCACAGATGTTGGCGCCTGGGTGGCTCAGTGGGTTAATGCTTCTGCCTTCGGCTCAGGTCATGGTCTCAGGGTCCTGGGATTGAGGCCCGCATCGGACTCTCCACTCGGCAGGGAGCCTGCTTCTTCTTCTCTCTCTGCCTGCTTGTAATCTCTCTCTCTCTCTCTGTCAAATAAATAAATAAAATCTCAAATAAATAAATAAAATCTTAAAAAAAAAACAAAGGCACAGATATAAGCTTTAAATATCTAGACAAGCATGTGAGTCTCCACCTATGGTCATGTCTGATGGGAGAAACAAAGGCAGGAGAAAAATTGTTAAATGTCCTCACTCCCTACGGCCCACTGACAAGTCCTTGAACCGCCAAGTGACCGTCCTCACGTTGCTAATGGCAACAGCAAACTTAGCCTGACCCCCAGGTCCCGGGAGTCTACTTCAACATGAAGAATTCCTTTGCAAACTTCCTTTAGCTCTACCCCCAAGATACACGCTGGCCTCACCCCCAAGCTCACGGCCCACCGATTACAGCTGGAGGACCGCGTTTGTACTGAACGGTGACAAGTGACCTTTCCCAACGAGAGCTCCCTCGGGGTCCTGGAAACCTCGTCCCCAAAGTTCCTGGGCCTGACGCTCTCCCCACCCCTTCCTGACCCGACGGTACGTACCGGGCCTCCCCTCACCACCCCGCCCCGGTGCAGCTCTGCCCGCCCGCGGGTCCTGTCCCCGCGCTTTCATAAAACCACCTTCTTGCACCAAGGACGGCTCAAGAATTCTTTCTTGGCTGTGGGCTTCAAACCCTAAGGACTTTCCTCCATCCATGTGCTGGGCTTCACAAATGTTAGGGGCGGCCCTGGATCGGAGGGTCCTCGGGCTGCAAGCGAGACCACCGAGCAGAGAGGAAACAGGCCGGTAACCACGCCCCTGCATTTGCACGCCTGCAGCTGGGCTCAAGGACCGCGGTCTTGACTTCTGGACCAAGGCCATCCTGCACGGGCTCACTGGACTCCTGGCCGACAGGACAGTGGCGGGCAGGCTTCCCGAGGCTGCGGGGCGGTGGGGAGCTGAGAAGGGGGCAGCTAGGGCCTAAGAACTGGAGGAGAGGAGGGAGGGGTGTGGAAAGAAGCAGGAGCCTCCCCGTTGGCGTGTCAGGCGGCCAGCGGCCAGCAGGGGGAGCGCTCGTGCCCGGCTCAGCTTGTCCATCGCAGACCCAACGGGTGACACTGCAAATCGCCTGGAAAGAACGCTGCCATGAGAAGGAATGCGTTGTTGGGGGACAGGTCAGCCCTGGAGCTCCTTGTGCCTCGAGCTGGAAAGCGACGCTCAGGGTGCTGAGGAGACTGGCGCTCCGGCCTGCTGTGCCCAGCACCGGCTCCAGGCTGGGAGGGCCTGGGTACAGAGGGATCAGCCCTGCAAGCTCGACTCCAGGGGGCTGCTCCTCGGGGGAAGGGGCCCTAACAGAGGTGCTGCAGAAGGGCCTGAGCCCATGTGCCTCCCACGTGTTTGTCCGCAGCCGGAGCCCCAAGGAGCAAGAGCCCCGCCTCTCTGGACCGCTGCACGCTCCTCCTCAGAGAGGGGCCCGGCTGAAGGGCGGCGCTGGCTGGGGAGGGTGGCTGGGCTGCGCCGGGGGGCCCCTCCCCGAGCCAGGACTGCCCGGCTGCCCTGAGCGTGCCTGGACAGATGGAGTGGAGGATCGGGCTGCCGGGGGGCACTCCTGCTGGCAGTGCCAAGAGGACGGAGGGGCCGGGGACTCTGGCTGTGCTCCCAGCACCACCAGAAACTCCACACTGGGGCCACGGACAGGCCAGCTGCTGGAGCAGTGGCCACGGGCAGTGATGCCGCTGTCAGCCTTGGCCACACAGATGGCCTCGCTGGGGGCCCGCCAACCGGCTGTCCTTGACCGAACAAGTGTGTGTGGGGGGAGGTGAGCCTCTGCCGGAGGTCAGGGAGGCCGGGCAGCTCTGGTGCCCCCGCGGAACGGGACTGACCCCTCTGCCGGGCCCTGCTGCTCTGCCTCGGAGTCGGGACGTGCACGTCCCTCAGCTGGAACCTGGTGGCACCGCCGGTGGCAGGTGCAGCCTGGGGCGCAGCCCGGAGGCCCCGCTGCTCTCATTCTGCCTGTATGGCCGGAGGCGTGCCCAGGAGGGCTCACAGACTTGCCCTGCCAGGCAGCCGGCTCTGAGGGGCTGGGGCAGGTGGCGGGGGCGGGGGTCTGGGTCTCCCTCTGGTCCCCCGAGGCTCTCAGGAGCACCCACGTCCGCGCCCTTGGGCCCAGCCGGGGGACCCCAGCCTCCAGCATGAGCCCCTCGGGGCTGTCTCGTGCCTCGGCTTCCCAGGAGGTGTCCGTGCCGATCTCCAGCTCCATTTCCAGCCAGGCCCTCGGGCCCCAGTCGGTGGACGCGTCCTGGCGGCCACAGCGCTGTGGGGACAGCCCCTCCTGTCCCCCGCGAACAGGGGCCACCAGGCCCCTCAGCTCAGCCTGCGGGTGTGCCCGGGCCTGGCCAGAGTGGCAGGATGGGGCCGAGCGGAGGCCGCGGGGGGGCTGGCGGGCATGACGTGTGTGGCGGAACAAGGGGCCCCGAGAATCACCCCAAACGTAGGGACGCTTTTCCGGAACACAGCTGAGCATCTGTTACAAAGGAATGTCTTTAAACTTAATTAGCGGCCGCGTCTCTGTAAACGTCCCTCCGCGTAGAGCCTGACGCCCTGCCGTCCGCGACCTAGGGGCCTCGGTCTGCAGTGCGTTACGGGCCTGAAGAGAGACCTTGGAACTTCGATAGATTTTGGTGTCTAATCATAATCTATAGGTGACACAGAAAAATGTGGGTTTTTTTTAAGGGGCTCACGGAAGGGACAGCAGGGGGCTGCAGGCTTTGGGGGGACTCACCGTCTGGGATGGCTGGGGCCTCGGGGAGCTGGGCCGGGCCACTGTCTAAGCAGCGGGACTGCCCTGGCTGCACGGAGCCCAAGGCCGTGACCACCAGCTCTGTGCTCTGTGCGTGGATGTGGTCGCGTGTCCGAGGGCGTCTGGCAGGGGGCGCCCCTGCTCTGGTCCCTGTGTGCCTGGCTCCGTGCGTCCGCCCGCTGTCTGGGAACCCCTGCCACACGTTGCTTCCTGAGCACAGCCCTGGGCCACCTCTGCAGCCGCGTGGAGCTCAGGGCCCAAGAGCGAGGGCACTTCCAGCCTGCCGGGACCAGCCTCCCACGCGAGGACGCCCGTTTGGGCCAGGTGGTGCCCCACGTGTGCGCATCCGTGATTGGCACCGGCTGGGGAGCCCCCGACAGGAAGCCTGCCCCATCCGAGACTGGAGAACCCGGGGACTCTGGGTCCCCCCAGCCTCGGGGAGCTGCCTGCTGCTCAGGGGTCCGGGCACCTGGCCCGACAGGGTGGCAGGCTGCAGTGGACGCCGTGGGGTGCTGCCGGGGGCCCCCCATCGTGACCGAGGCACACGCTGCCTGCCCTTCCTGCCAGAGTTCACAGCCCAGGGCCCCTCCGGACTTGCCTTCAGCAAGTGACACGGGGCATCAGGGACAGTGTGTCTGCGGTCAGCTGCGTCCGCGGCTGCCTGGTCTTCCCGGTGCAGAGCCCCCGCGGGCACGGAAGCTGCTCCCGCGGCCCACCCCGCTCTGCCAGCCCCCTTGCGCGTGGGGTTCCCAAGAGCACTCCCGGGAAAGCCCTGTGTGCAAGCCTCCGTCGCAGAGACTTCTGGAAGCCACCCTGATGCAGGGGCGTGCACCCACCTGAGCACCAGGGCGGCCCTGGCCTTGGCCGTGCCAGCGGCCCCAAGGAGAGGGTCGGGGGCTGGGGCAGCAGAGGGTCTGCCCGACCACCTGTGGGAGGAGGGGCGCCGGAGGAAACGGGGTCCTGCCCCTGCTCGGGAGAACCTGGAGAGACGCAGGGCCGTGGGGGGAGCACAGCTTCCCGGAATCTGGGACACGTCGCAGCGGAAGCCGTGAGGAGGGTGAGCGGGGACAGGTGCTCAGGGGATGCTGGAAGGGACAGCCCGCCACGGAGACCCGGTGACGAGGGCCGGCGCGTCAGGCACTGCGTGTGCGGCAGGGGCTGGGAAAGGGGGGCCAGGACACCCCAGTCCGAGAGGTGTGTGGTCCCAGCCCTGTCGGGGGGTTCTCTAGGTCTCAAGGTCATTTCCGCCCTCCTGTGTCCCCTCCCGGGGAGGCAGGAGCTGGAAGACCTCTTCGCCGCCCCCGCACGAAATGGAGAGGCTGCTTCCCCCAGCGGGTTTCATGTGGTCAGACTCGGGGGCCGTTGTCTGGATGGCCACCTGGGGAACGTGGGCAGGAGTTCCCTGAAGCACTGACTCTCTGGGCAGCGGGACGCTGCGTTCCGCGGTCCCCTCCCTGGGGTCCCTGGGCTGCGCAGACCCTGCCGTGCAGCTGCAGGGGGCACTAGAGGCTGGACAGCAGCCCCACACCCACCCCCACCCCCAGCCCCCGCAGCTCCCCGCGCTGCGGCTCTGTCCCTGGGTGACAGACCCCGGCCCCGTGGGAGATGGGCACGTGTTCTTAGGAAGACTCTCTCTGGGACACGGCAGGTGGGTCCCCGAGAACAGGGGGCCAAGCCCAGCTCTGCCCGCAGATGGCGGTCCTCCTCCCTCAGACTACCTTCTCCTGAGGCCAGCGGCGGCCAGGCTCCAGCCCCTGCAGGGACAGGAAGAGCCGTCGCGGAG
The DNA here is from genome assembly GCA_002007465.1 of Ailurus styani. Taxonomy (NCBI): domain Eukaryota; kingdom Metazoa; phylum Chordata; class Mammalia; order Carnivora; family Ailuridae; genus Ailurus; species Ailurus styani. Next base: position 38,327 of record LNAC01001113.1, read on the forward strand.
AAGCAAGCTGCTCCAGAGGAAGGAGCCACAGACACGGACATTGGCCAGACCACACAGACTGTTAGGGATCCGGTGACGCGGCCTGACACGACCCCCGTGAGCGCCCCCTCTCTGTGTGGAGAGTCCTGGCTGCGTACAGCCCTCGCCCAGCTCTCTGGTCGGACGCGGCCGGGCCCTGGGCAGTTCTCTGGGTCCCTCCCTGTCGCGGCTCTGCTCTCCGCAGCCACCCTGACCTGTCCGTCTGCTCCTCCTGGGAGGCCCCGCCCCTCCCCTGCTGCCCACACTTCCTCTGGCTGCTGCCAGGCCCTCTCCAGCCTGTACCCTCCGGACGTCTCCCAGGTGACTACAGCGTGGGACAGAACAGTGTCCCTGGCCAGATAGAATACCCGAGGTGTCAGCCTAGCAGAGGGAGAATGAACTGGTGTCCTCGCACATTCTGGGCCCTATACTCCTGTTGATGCAGCCTCAAAGTGAGTCTGCTTTCAGACGCCTGCTGCTTGCTAATTAACGGTGAGCCCAGTCCTGCTCAGTGTGTCCGACTGCCCCGTAAGCCGTCTGGGCCCGGGTGGGGGGCGTTAGGGCGAGGCTCTTCCACGTGGTCTGGCCCAGCCCGGAGGCCTCGCACTGTGTGGGGGCCATGATTAGTGTTCAGAGGTCAGTTCTTTGGATGCTTAACATCTGTGATTTTTGCCTCGGCTCCTTTTCTTGTTCCGTTGGGAATTTTGTGAAAGTCCAGCTGCCTGCACTTGCTGGGAGCCAGGAGAGGCCTGAGGGACAGGGGGCGCACACATCCCCTCCTCCGGCCATAGACGGGGGCCGGCAAGGGGGAGCCGCGGGGCTCCCCTCAGGAGGCTGGTGTCCCCGGAGCACGGCAGGCCGCCTCCGCCACCAGCAGCACCCGCCCCGCCACCAGGAGAGCCCGCGGTCTCCCCGCCGCCCTCACTTTCTCCCCCGGCGAGGCGGCCCTGCGGAGCGCACGGCCGGGAGCACACGGCCGGGAGCACACGGCCGGGGGCACGGGCCAGGCTCAGCTCCACCCGGGGCAGCCCGCGCTGCTCGCTGGGCCCAGAGCGAGGTTCAGAGCTGTTAACACCAGGCTCCGGAAGCTGCTGTCGCCGGGCCGTCGGCCTTGGTCTAAAGCTCTCTCCCTCCAGGGCTGCGGTGCGCTGGCCCCTGGGCTCCCCCACAGTGCCGGGCGGGGAGCAGGGGCGAAGCTGAGTCCCAGACCCTACTGTGCCCCTCTTCCCGAATCCCCAAGTCTGGCCAAGGACGGCCCTGGATGTTTACACCCAGCCCCAGCTGGCCGCTCAGCCCAGTGGTTATCCACCCTCCAGTGCGAAACCTTCTCTGGACCCCGCGGTCCCTTGGGAAAGGAGAGCGCCGGGGGGTCAGGGCAGTAGGGGTCACGGGCTGCGAACGGTCCGCTCGGCCACGCTGCCGGAAGGCGCGGTTGTGATGAGGGCCCCGTGCCAGGTGGGGGGGCGGCTCCGGCCGGAGGCCGAGGGGGGAGCACTGGGTGGGGTGAGGGCTGTGGGGGACCGTGGGGGCCCCGGCTGGCGCTGCGGCTCCTCGTCCCGGGGCCGGGGCTGCGGGATGGGGGTGGGAAAGGGCGGTGTTCTGCCTGCGGGGGGCTCCGCCGCCGTCTTGCCCTTGCCTCCACCTGCCCGCCTCATCACGGCTGCGTCCCCCCGGCCCTGCTCCACTGGACACGCCTGGCTGTCCGTATGTCTTCTCAGCACAGAAAGCAGCCCGGGCGGCCCTGGTGCGCGTCGGTGGGCACGGTCGGCACTCCCTCCCCGAGGGGACGAAGGGCGGGGGTCCCCCACGGGGAGGGGCATCTGAGCCCCAGCAGAGCCGCCGCGGAGCGGCACGAGCCCCCGAGTGCCCTGCCCGCGAGCAGAGGTCCCGGAGCGTGGACCCCCCGAGCACGGACGGCTCTCCCAGGGCCCCCGCCCGGGCTGGAGACACTGCATTGGCCGCAGGGGCCCAAGGCCGGGACGTGGCTCCGAGCACGCCAACGGGAGGACAGGACAGGGAGGCTCCCTGGTGCCCAGGGATGCAGGCGGGCTGGGGTCCGATCCCAAGCCCAACTCGGACCGGCACCACAGGGGCCCCTAGAAGGCTCCGGTGGTTCCAGCCCGAGTGGGGACGCCTGGGCCCATGTGGGAGGCCGAGGAGAGTGGGTACAGCTCCCACCAGCCGGGGCATCCCCACCCCCGCCTGGGGGACACCCAGGTCCTGCGGCCCCCAGGCAGGGCCTTCCAGCTTCCTGAAGGAAGCACGAGGGGAGTGTGCCCCCTCGGCAGACCTTGGCCCCTTCCTCACTGGCCCCAGCCCACCCCAGCCTCGTGCATCCCGGCAGCCCTGTGGGGGTGGAGCGGTCCTGAGTCTTCCCTGGCAGGAAGGAAGCAGGCTGTGGGCCTCCGGCCTGGCCCTCCCGGGAGCTGCAGATGGCCGGCAGCGGCGCGGGGGGTGGGAAGCAGGTGGGGGCCCAAGGAGAGCCCCCAAGTGGAGAGCCCTGGAGAGTCGTCCAGGAAGACAGTGCTACCCGCCACGAGACTGTGCGGAGCATGTGCACAGTGGGCTTGCCCGCCCACAGCCCGACGGGCCAGGCCCAGCCCTGGGGGAGAGCAGGAGGCTGCCCCCGGAGCCCCCACGGCACAGAGCAAGCATCCACCCCAGTGCCCCGGGGGTACCAGACTCGGGAGCTCCAATGTTGGCCCCGTCCGAGGGCACCTGCGGCTCGCCTCACTCGGGCCTCAGTCCTCCTGCCCTGGTCCCGATGACCCTCTTCCATCCCAGGGGTTGGGGCGACCCCCCCGCAAGGCCCATGCCTGACCCTCTCCGCCCCGCCAGGCCCCCTGGAGCGTGCCCAGCAGCCACAGCGAGTTCAGGGACGCCCCAGGAGGCAGGACCTCCCAGAGAGCCTGGGACCTGGCCCATGTGCCCACGACGTGTCCTAGGCGAAGGTGACAGAGAGGGAGTTCTCATTCCTGTGGGCCTTGACAGTGGGCATCGAGGCCAGCGGAGACGCCTCCCGGAAGTCCTTGGCCATGAAGTAGTAGCAGATGGCATCCAGACAGCAGTTGGCATCCGAGAGCTTGCCCGTGATGAGGAGGGCGTAGCAGATGGCAGAGGTGTTGAGGTTCGTGGCCACGAGGACCGTGAGCACCAGGTGAATAGGCAGGAAGCAGACCACGAACACGGTCAGGTTCGCCCAGACCATGCGGGTGGCCCTCCGGGTCGCCTCCGCCTGCTCCGGGCTGGCGGCCGGCCTCTGGCGCAGGGCGGCGACCACGCGCAGGGAGCAGAAGCCCAGCACGGCCAGCGGCACGAAGAAGCCCAGCAGGGAGAAGACCGTGCTGTTGGAGCTGTGCCGGGACGGGTTGGAGAAGCAGAAGCCGCCCTCCTGCACCCCCAGGGCCCAGCGCAGCCCCAGCAAGCCGGCCACCAGCACCCAGAGCGCCGCGCACACGGCCGCAGCCTGGCGCGGGGAGCGGAGCGTCCGGGCGCGCAGCGGGTGCCGCACGGCCACGTAGCGGTCCACGGCGATGGCCGTGAGCAGGCTGATGCTCATGTACCTGTTGGCCAGGTAGACGCCCTGGGAGAGCAGGCAGAAGGGCGTGTCCGCGGTCTGCTGCTGCAGGGAGCGCAGAAAGAAGGGCAGGGTGCAGAGCAGGCAGAAGTCGGCCACCGCCAGGTTGACCATGTAGATGCGGGTCTCCGTCCACCGCCGCATGCGGCCGCAGAACACCCAGAGCGCCAGGCCGTTGAGCACCAGGCCCAGCCCCAGCAGCACCCCCGTGAGGCTTCTGACCACGGGGGATGAGATGAAATTGTTGGAGACGCAGGTGCCGTTGTCCATGGTCCCGCGTCTGAGGGCGAGAAACTGGGGGTGAGGACGGCAGGCAGGGAAGGGAGGCGCAGGGGCCGGCGAGGCCTCACGCTCCTCCAGCCCGGGGAGCAGGAGGTGAGTCCCAGCCCACAGCCAGGAGCCCCAGACTCACCTTCCCAGAGAGGATCATAGAAATCATCAGGAGCTCTGAGTCACCGTCCAGGCCAAACCCAAACCCCTGCGCACTGGACTGAGTGGGGAAACCAAAGCCCGCAGAGGCCGGAGGGGCGGGGGGGCAGGGTCCCACGCGAGGTGGCCCAGGGATGGAACCAGATCCCCTCCTCTCTCCCCAGCCTCCTGGCCTGGGACTTGTCTGTTGCTGGGCAGGAAGGAAGGCGGAGGAGCTCACAGTGGCCTGTGTGCCAGCAGTCAGATCCCCAGGGCTCCCCACAACGCTGAGGGGGACCCCTGCCCCTCCCCATGCCCTGTGAGCTGCCCTCACACTGCAGCAGGGTGGCCCGCCTTCTCCCACCCCGCCGCTCCTGTCGGCAGAGGGCCAGGCGGCAGTGCCACGGCTCAGGACGGCTGCCCGGGAAAGCCCAGAACCCTGGTCTCTCTCCTGCGCTGCCGCCCCACCTCCTCCTCCTGGGGCACAGCGGTCGGGGAGCCCCCGGCACTACCCTCCCGCTGAGAGCCCACCTACCCCAGTCCTGTATCCCGGGGTTGCCCGTGGAAGGGCCCCTTGAGTCCTCTGTGGTCAGAGCCTTGACGGCAGCGCTGCCCCTTCGGGCCCAGACCAGCGGCTCAGAGCAGGCCCCGGGTGGCCCTGGGCGTCCGCCCCCATCATCATCAAGGCCACCATAAGGCCTCACCCTCCGCCCCCCGTGCAGTCCCTCACACCCCCGGATGCGCACCAGGACACAGCCCAGTGGTCAGGGAGGACTTGGTCAGGGCTCTGACGCCCACGGCATGGCCATGATCTAGGGCCTGGACTCTGGCTTCACCCCGAGCTGGGTGGGCCTCAGACACTCCAGCAGAAGGTGACACTGGTGTCACACACGTGAGGTCACGGGGCACCTGCATGGGTGGCCTGTGTGCCCAGTGTCTGGCACAGGGAACACTCCCACCAAGCCCCCGACCTTGGTTCCTCTGGCGGGGGTGGGGGGTGGGTGGGTGGCCGCCCCTCCCCCCACGAGCCCCCGGTCTCCAGGAGTAACCGGTATGGAAGGGAGGGTTCCAGGGCGGGCTATGCTTCCCTGCCTCCTCCCTGCACAGGAAGGGAAGAAATATCCAGAACCATTAGGTTCATTAGTGCCTGGGGCTGGTGGCTGGGAAGGGAGCTCATTTCCTTGGCTGCGGTCCCCTGGGGGCCTCCAGGTCACAGTCCATTAGGGAAGCAGGAGCGCAGATTTCAGCCAGAAACAGAAATATTCTGCCAAATTATCCCATTTCATCCCTTCTGAATTTTAAAATGGGCTGCTTGCCAGCAATTAAAGATTTCTGAACCTTTCAAGGCGTGGGAAGGCTCCACACATCGCTAATGATACTCTCTCTCTTTTTTTTTTTAAGGATTCTGGTTTTCTCTCTGTTCTGACACCCAGATTCTGAGGCCTCTCAGATCACAAGCCAGCCAGGCTCCACAGACCCCCCCGGAACCATCCACAGGGATCCCCCTCCTTGCCTGCCCTGCCCTCGCAACCGCGGCCCACCCAGACACACAGGTGACCTGCCGGGTGGGCTCTGGTCAGGTGCCCCCCGCAGCCCAGGAGCCTCAGAAGCTGCTGGAAACATGCGGTGATTGTGCAGAATCCGGTCCTTCCGCGCTGTGGACCCCTGCTCTGCCCACCTGCTCTGGGTCCAGGGCGGTCCCTCGCACCTCGGCCAGCAGTGCCGGCGGCCGTGGGCTGGGTGTCCCGTCGCACACACCTGGGAGTGTGGCGTGCACGCAAGCCTCAGTGTGCCTCAGGGAGGGGACGCAAACTCGGCGAGGTGTTGAGGGTACACACTGAGACTGGGGAGACTTGTTCAGCTCCTGGGGCCCTCACTGTAAAAGCTCAGGACGTCCCGCCCCAGAGTCTAGCCCAAATGGCCTGGGGCCCCCAGAAGCCATCAGAGGCAGCACCTGCTGTCTGGGTCTGGTCCTGGCGTGGGGATCTGTGCCCAGGGCAGCGACCCCAGCAGGTCTTCTGCTCAGACAGGCAGGTCTGTCGCCTCCAATACTGTGACACTGTGACACTGTGGTCACTGCCCTTGTGGCTGGGGCCCCAGAGCCGCACCGAGAGTGCTCAGTAGAAGGGGGTGCTGGGGGTAACAGGGGAGGCTGGGGGTAG
>LNAC01001113.1:45644-61359 GCA_002007465.1 Ailurus styani
CTGGGGGGTTAGCACCGCCGAGGTGAGGCACCACTTCCTTCCTGAGGCTGAGCTCAGTCAGCTCCCCCACCCGCGTGGAAAGGCGCCGTCTGCTTTGCGCTGACGGACCTCGCAATGACCTGCAAGCAGCCCGTGGTCACATTCGGAGGCTGGTGCAGCCCTTCCTGCGGTCGGGGGCGGGGGGGCCCTGGAGTGGGAAGTCTGGCCGAGAGTGGGGTGCGGATCCGGGTGCCCGAGGGTTGCAGAGGCCGCTGGAGCCGGACCCCACACAAGAAACCGCCCAGGACCAGGCTGGTTGCGTGCGAGCAAGACGCCGTGCGGCGGGCCAGGCCCCGGAGCAGGAATACACGGGCCCCAGACACTTTCTGTTCTGGTTTCTCAGATCCTGGGCACAGCCCACAGAGTGGGTTTCAGAGTCTCAAACGAGGGGGGCGTCCCGGGAAAGGAAGCGGGAGCCAGCACCGCCTTCCTGGACAGAGAACCAGCACGTTCGGTGAGAGGGAGCTGGAAAGAGCCCAGGGGAGCCAGACCGCAGCCGTCCTCCCACCCCCGGCTCCGGCTCCGGCTCCGGCTCTGGCTCCGAGAGCCGCTGGCCCAGGCCTGGGCCCCCGGAGCTGCGGGCTGGTGTCCCCGCCTCCAGGGCCAGGATCCCGGCAGGTGGGCCACCTGCCCACGGCCCCCTGCACGCCCCCCTGACTGCCCCAGACCAGGGGCTCCCTGCCGCTCTGCCCCGCCCTCCCCACCCCCGGCTGTGCCCTGGCAGGCCCCCTCCGCAGAAGCCGGATCTCCAGACCAGGCCTCCCCCCTGCCCTGCCCCCTGCCCTGCCCCCTGCCCCACCAGGCCTTCTGGCCCTGGCCCCGCTTAGCCCCGGGCACCTGTGCGCCCCACAGTCCACCCCAGCATCTCTGCCTGCACAGGCCGCAAGGACGAGGGAGCATTCCCACCACCCCTGCCCATTCACGGAGGTAGAAACTGGGGCCCAGAGGAAGGAGTGGCTGGCGGCGCCCCCCAGAGCCCGCCACAGGGCCCCTGCGCAGAGGCCCCCGACGAGGGGTCTTGTCTCCACACTCCCCGGCACAGTGGCCCCAGGAGTGTCCCTCAGGCCCAGTCGGACAGGGCCCGGCGTGGCTCCCCGTCCTCTCCCTGCCTCTCTGCCCGTCCCTGGTGCCCCCACCCATTTCTAGCACCCACTGGGTCTGGTTCTCTTGATAGAATTTCTCATGGATTAAAGTAGTGTCCTCTGTACTTTGTTCTCTGTCGTGGCTGGGACCCCCCACCCCGCTCTCAGCCACATCGGCGCGGGGCACACGGAAAGGCCTCGAGAAGCATGCTGACCAGTTGGTGGTGGGCCTGAGGGGGGCACGGGGTGGGCCGGGGCCTGTGTGTGTGGACCGTGCTGGGGGCTCCCTCCGGGGCAGGGCCGGGGGCTCGGGGAGAGACCCACTGCATCCCTGGGTTCAAGAGGCCTGGCCACACAGGGCGGGCTCCGATTCCAGTCCAGGTCCATCCTCCTGCTGGTGGGGAGCCCCCCCGGCCCCGGAGCCCCCGGGAGCCTCCCCCAGCCTGCCCCCCCGGGCCGCCCCCCGCTGCGCTGCACTCCCAGCTCCTCCCCTGCTTCACACCTGCAGAGCCCACGTGCCCACGGGGCAGGCCGTGTGGAGGATCCTTCTCGCCCCTTCCGCCTGGTCCTCCGCCCCTCCGGACACTTGGGCTTACTCGGCTGACGACAAAATACGCATCACCGCCCTGTGCAGCTGGGCCTTCTAGGGAAGTGAGGGGGGGAGGCTGAGTCACTGCACGGAGGCTGCGGCCCAGGGGCGGGCCCAGGAAACGCGCAGACTCCGGGTGCTCTGGCCCCCCCGAGCTCCCCTCCGTGGTGAGAACGATACCCCCACCCACCCTCCTTGAAGGAGGAAACAGAATGCCTAGGGGAGGGCAAAGGGCCCTGAGGACACCGGGGGGGCCCCTGAGGACACCAGGTGGTGCGGCCTTGACCCCCTCGGGGTGGGCTCCCCAAGCTCAAGTGTGCGTCCGCTCTGACCTCACTCTACCCTCTGGTCCGCTCCCCCTTCACGCCCACCCTTGGGGCCCCCGCCTGGGCGCTGCGCGGGACGAGGCACGGGGAGGCAGGCCACCGGGGTAGGTGCGCCCTCGTGCAGAGCGGGGCACGTGCTCCCATAGGCTCCCGACTCCTGGGGGTTCATAGAGGGCAGGCTAGGACGGTAGGCTTCTTGGAGGAGGTGGCACTTGAGCTGGGCCTGGAAGGTGGGAGGAGGCGGAGATGGGGAGGGCTTTCTGGAAGGAGGAAGGGTGGCGGCCGGCAGGGAAGGAGCGCGCTACCCTGCAGGAGGAGCCGGAAGGGAGGCAGCTTCTCTCCCACAGCCTGAAGCCCACAGCGCGCAGGGGAGGCCAGCCGGGCCTCCTGCTCCGAGATGTGGCCCTTTCCGCGGGTGGAGGGGAAGGCTGAGCGGAGCCCCCGAGGGCCGGCCAGGTGGCCACCTCCGGAGCCAGACTGGGGGCTGGGTGGAGGCCGCTCTTTCACGACCTCCCCGCCCCGCCCCAGTGGAGCCCGGAGCCAGGGAAGACCAGTCCCACCGCCCGCCCTCAGCGCAGGGCCGACTCTCCATCACGTTCCCGGTGGGTTGGCGGCCCAGCTTCCGTGTGGTCACACCGTGCGTCCAAGCCGGGCCGATCCCCGTGACGGGCGCTGGCAGCCCCTGAGCGGTTGGGCCCCGCTTGCCCCGCTGGCCCCGGCCCTGCCCCGGGCACCCGGGGTCAGGAGCCCGCGAGGCCTCTGGGACCTGGGCTCAGCCACGAGTCTAGACTATCCGCAGAGCTGAGCGGCCGCCACCCCACCAGGGACACTTTCTGTTCCCTTCTTGGCAGAAACGGGTCTGGGAAACTCCTTCCCCTCCCGCTGGTCTGGCCGGATGACGGTGCCCAGGGGGAAACGGGGGATGGGCCATGCCACGGGGGAGCCGTCACGGGTGGGGTCAGCCCCACCTGCCATCCATCCCCCGAGCCCCCCCCAGCAGGGGCACCTGCCTTGGGCCCGCGGCTCGCCACCCCCTCCTGCTCTTCCTCACAGACCTTCCAGCCCCGTGCGGCCTCCTCTGCCACACGAGCGCCTCCGGACACGTGGCAGGCTAGCGTCCCTCTCACGCGCAGGAAACACCTGGAGCTTCCCCCAGGCTGAACTCCTGCTGGCCTGCGCCTCGGTCACCCCAGCCCCTGCGCCCCACTAGGAGGGCTTCTTCCCTCCGTCTCCCCGGGCCCTGGGCTCTTCGCTTAGCGCTCACACCCAGCGCAGCTCCCCAGAGGGAGGGGACGGTCACACCTTCCCGGCCCCCGGCCCCGGCCCGCGGGGCACAGCCTCGAGGGGGGCTCGGAGGACGGCTGCTGTTTCCAGAAGCTGGCACGCACATCCGTGGTGGCAGGAAGAGCCGCGCGGTCGTCGGGTCGGCCGGCCAGCCCTGACGCTCCTTGGCCTCCGGGCCTCTCAGGCTGTGACCCGAGAGCCGCCCACGCCGGGGCCCGACGCGGAGGCCGCGGGTCTAGGACGACACTCTGGAGGCCCGGAGCCCTGGGGCGGGCAGCTCTGGCCACCCCGTGCTCCTGGTCTTGCTCTCTGTGCTTCCCTCAGCACCTCCTCGGAAAGCTACCCCTGGAGCCCCCTCTTCCACCCTCGCCCTGCACCCAGGAAGGCTCTGCTGGGCCGTCTGGGAGAGAGAGGGTCTGCTCAGGCCGGGCGCTCAGACAGCACATCCACAGTCCTTTCTGCACAGAGACCGGCCCGAGCGACGTGGGAGGGGGCTTTGCCAGAAGGGAGAAGCCACCACAGGACACGGGATGCTGGGCAACTTGGGGACGTGAGGGCTTCCTGAGGGGCCTGTGGGGTCCTGAGGGGTCCTGTGGGGGTCCCCAGGTCCTGAGGGGTCCTGAGGGGGTCCCCAGGTCCTGAGGGGTCCTGAGGGGTCCTGTGGGGGTCCCCAGGTCCTGAGGGGGTCCTGAGGGGTCCTGTGCGGGTTCCCAGGTCCTGTGGGGGTCCCCAGGTCCTGAGGGGGTCCTGAGGGGTCCTGTGGGGGTCCCCAGGTCCTGAGGGGTCCTGAGGGGCCTGTGAGGGTCCCCAGGTCCTGAGGGGGTCCTGAGGGGTCCCCAGGTCCTGAGGGGTCCTGTGGGGGTCCCCAGGTCCTGAGGGGTCCTGAGGGGGTCCCCAGGTCCTGAGGGGTCCTGTGGGGGTCCCCAGGTCCTGAGGGGTCCTGTGGGGGTCCCCAGGTCCTGCGGGGTCCTGAGGGGTCCTGTGGGGTTCCCCAGGTCCTGAGGGGGTCCTGAGGGGTCCTGTGGGGGTCCCCAGGTCCTGAGGGGGTCCTGAGGGGTCCTGTGGGGGTCCCCAGGTCCTGAGGGGGTCCTGAGGGGTCCTGTGGGGGTCCCCAGGTCCTGAGGGGGTCCTGAGGGGTCCTGTGGGGGTCCCCAGGTCCTGAGGGGGTCCTGAGGGGTCCTGTGGGGGTCCCCAGGTCCTGAGGGGGTCCTGAGGGGTCCTGTGGGGGTCCCCAGGTCCTGAGGGGGTCCTGAGGGGTCCTGTGGGGGTCCCCAGGTCCTGAGGGGGTCCTGAGGGGTCCTGTGGGGGTCCCCAGGTCCTGAGGGGGTCCTGAGGGGTCCTGTGGGGGTCCCCAGGTCCTGAGGGGGTCCTGAGGGGTCCTGTGGGGGTCCCCAGGTCCTGAGGGGGTCCTGAGGGGTCCTGTGGGGGTCCCCAGGTCCTGAGGGGGTCCTGAGGGGTCCTGTGGGGGTCCCCAGGTCCTGAGGGGGTCCTGAGGGGTCCTGTGGGGGTCCCCAGGTCCTGAGGGGGTCCTGAGGGGTCCTGTGGGGGTCCCCAGGTCCTGAGGGGGTCCTGAGGGGTCCTGTGGGGGTCCCCAGGTCCTGAGGGGGTCCTGAGGGGTCCTGTGGGGGTCCCCAGGTCCTGAGGGGGTCCTGAGGGGTCCTGTGGGGGTCCCCAGGTCCTGAGGGGGTCCTGAGGGGTCCTGTGGGGGTCCCCAGGTCCTGAGGGGGTCCTGAGGGGTCCTGTGGGGGTCCCCAGGTCCTGAGGGGGTCCTGAGGGGTCCTGTGGGGGTCCCCAGGTCCTGAGGGGTCCTGTGGAGGTCCCCAGGTCCTGAGGGGTCCTGAGGGGCCTGTGGGGGTCCCCAGGTCCTGAGGGGGTCCTGAGGGGTCCTGTGGGGGTCCCCAGGTCCTGAGGGGTCCTGTGGGGGTCCCCAGGTCCTGAGGGGTCCTGAGGGGGTCCCCAGGTCCTGAGGGGTCCTGAGGGGTCCTGTGGGGGTCCCCAGGTCCTGAGGGGTCCTGAGGGGTCCTGAGGGGGTCCCCAGGTCCTGAGGGGTCCTGAGGGGTCCTGTGGAGGTCCCCAGGTCCTGAGGGGTCCTGAGGGGCCTGTGGGGGTCCCCAGGTCCTGAGGGGTCCTGTGGGGGTCCCCAGGTCCTGAGGGGTCCTGAGGGGTCCTGTGGGGGTCCCCAGGTCCTGAGGGGTCCTGAGGGGTCCTGTGGGGGTCCCCAGGTCCTGAGGGGTCCTGAGGGGTCCTGTGGAGATCCCCAGGTCCTGGGGGGTCCTGAGGGGTCCTGTGGGGGTCCCCAGGTCCTGAGGGGTCCTGTGGGGGTCCCCGGGTCCTGAGGGGGTCCTGAGGGGTCCTGTGGGGGTCCCCAGGTCCTGAGGGGGTCCTGAGGGGTCCTGTGGGGGTCCCCAGGTCCTGAGGGGGTTCTGAGGTCCTGAGGGGGTCCCAGGTTCTGAGCTGGTCCTGGAGTCCTGAGGGGTTCTGAGGGGGTCCTGGGGGTCCTGAGGAGATCCGGAGGGGTCCTGAGGGGGTCCTGAGGAGGTCCCGAGGGTCCTGAGACCCTGAGGGGTCCTGAGGTGGCCCTGGGGTCATGAGGGGTCCTGAGAGGATCCTGAGGGGGTTTTGAAGTGATCCTGAGGGGTCCTGAGGAGGTTCTGATGTCCTGAGGGGTCCTGAGGAGGTCCTGGGGTCCAGAGGGGTCCTGAGGTGGTCCTGAGATCCTGACGGGTCCTGAGGGATCCCCAGTCCTAAAGGGGACCTAAGGGGACCTGAGAAGGTTCTGAGGTTCTGACGGGTCCTGAGGTGGCCCTGGGGTCCTGAGGGGGATACTGAGGGGTCCTGAGGGAGCCTGAGGTCCTGAGGTCTTGCTGACTTTGGCGGGGCTGCTCCCACTTGTGGCGTCCTAGGTCACATCACAGGGGCGGGCGGCCTGGGAACAGAGGGATCTGAGGGGCCGACGGGGGCTGCTGTCCTGTCCGCCCCCCCCCCCCGGCAGCCTTGCAGACACACGCACGCTGAGCCTGGGAGCACCCTGGGCGCCGCCCTTCCCCGTCCCTCCTCGTGTCCCCGTCCCCTCACCAGCAGCAGGGCGCAGCCTCCCGCAGCCTCTGCCCTCAGACACGCAGGGCCCGGGCCTCGGGGCAGCTGTCCTCCCCCTCTCCTCCCGCCCCCTCTGCTCGTGCTCAGCTGCGCCTTTTGCCCCCAGCTAGACGACGCCTCGGGGCATCTGGGCCCCCACAGATGACAGAAGTGTCCCCATCTGCGGGCTGCCACGTCCCGCACCCGCCGCCTCATGCAGCAGGACGGGCCGCTGCTCCGGGGGGGACGGCAGCAGGGGCGGCCCCACGGCTGACCGCAGGGCCCCCAGCTTCCCGGGGCGGCTCACTCACCCCTGCACAGCTGCTGCTGCCTGCTCCTGGGCCGGCTCCCCGAGGGGCCGCCCTGCCGGGACCCCGCCAGGCAGGGCAGCGGGGTGGGTGGCGGGGTGCTGCTCCGCTGCGCTGACCCCCGAATCTCGCTCCCGCACTGACAGACCTCCTTCCCCTCTCTCTGCCTGAGGTGCTCTGCGGCCGCGAGGCTGGCGGCTGGCCCGGTGCCCGGGCCCTGCCTGCTCTCACGCCGGGGAAGCTGCCCGCCAGCGCCACCCTACCTCGGTCCCCGGCCCGGCCCCGGCCCCGGGCCCTGGGGGCGGTCCTGGGGCCCGCCGGGAGCCGCCCCCGCTCCCAGCGCCCACCCTCCCCGGGAGGCCTCCTCTTCCAGGTGGTCCTCGCTGCTCAAGCACCTGCCTGCGGACCCTTCCAGGGCCAGGGCCCGGGCCCCAGGCTGAGGGTGTGACGGGAGAGCAGTGGGAGGACAGTGGCTCACCCCTGCCTGCAAGTCACCGGGAAGGTCCACAGCTGGTGTGGACGGAGCCCGAGAAGGGCGATCTCCCCGGAGAGGGCAGGCCTCTTCAGGTGGGGTCCCCCCGACACCTCCAAGGGCGGCCGGCCTCCCGCCTGGGCTCCTCTGAGCCAGTGCGCCGGCGGCCTGCTTTTCCAGCGCCCCGGAGCAGCCCAGACAGGGGTCCTCAGCCTCCCCGGGCCGACGCCGCCGGGCCTGCCCGTCCGCGTCCTCCCCCTTGTCGCTCCCAGGAGCACTTCCTCCGGAGGCTGGGCGGGCACCAGCCGGGAGCGGGAGGAACCGATTCACGCAAGAGGAACCATGGGCTGGAGATGGTTCACGGGGCATCGGAGAAGGTGCTCAGCGTATCCGCGAAGTGAGAAATAGAAATCCAAAGTGCCCTGCAGTACGACTGGTCCCTGTCACACGAGCTAAATCCCGGCGTCCGACAGCCAGCTCTGGGGGAAACAGCCTCGGACGGCATCTGTCGGGGTTTAGTATGATACGAAACCCGCCGGAGGGGACCTGGGGATCCCCCCAAATGAGAGATGCCTTGCCCGTTGACCCGGTCACCCTGCTTCCAGGAGTCTGTCCCACACACAGCCCAGCCCAGTGAGGAAGAGGAGACCGGAGAGGCTATTTCTTGCCGTGCGAAGGGTGGCAGAGCCTGGCAATCACTCCGATGTCTGTGCAAAGGGCCCTGCGTGCATGAGGTGCCTGCTGCCCGCACCGCGGGGCACCAGGAGGTTGTGAAAGGGAAGGAGAACTATTCTACACATCAGTAGATGGTTTTCCCCAGGAGAGACTGCTAAGTGAGAAAAAGCACTGATGTGTATTTATTTACAGCACATCGGCAGCTTCTATCTTCACAAACGGAAAGATGAGCCATTAGATTTGGTTTAAATTAGATTATTACCTACAGTGAACAGGTGGAAAGGAGGTGAAGGGAGATTGGAATAGAAACTAGACTTCTCTATACAGGAATATATCTTGGTTTGTAGATGGCTTTAGAGCCACATAAATATTTATGTAATTACTAAATTAAATTATATTTTTAAAGGAGATTTTATTTTTTTTTTAAGATTTTATTTATTTGAGAGAGAGAGTGAGAGAGGAATCATGACGGGGGGGAGGGTGGGGGAGAAGCAGACTCCTGCTGAGCAGGAAGTCCAACATGGAGCTCAGTCCCAGGGCCTCGGGATCATGACCCGAGCCGAAGGCAGCCACCCACTGAGCCACCCGGGTGCCCTAAAGGAAATTTTAAAACTTGAAACCAAGATAAAACCAATAAACTTGCATTATCACCTGATAGTATAATCCTAGCAAATTCTTCCAAGTGATTTTAAAATCCAGTATTTGACTGTCATCTATGTAGCATGACTACAAAAAGAACGTCAAAAATGCATCATTTTCTGTAATCATTTTCCAAATAATGTTAAAACACAGTTTCGTCTGTACATGTGCACTTTATCCCACCTGAGTGGGATAAAGATCTGAATTTGGGTGAATAGTATCAGTAGGTACCTGTACTGTGCCAGATCTTGGGGAAAAAGTCAGTATCTTAGCTCTGTCCACCGACAAGACCTAAAAACCAGCAACCAAGCACACAGACTTTGTTCTCTAGAGACCATTTGCCTTGTAGAGAAAGAGGGGCTCCTGAAGGCAGCGGAACCCCAAGTGCACGTGTCCAACACGGACAGCGCCCCCTCGCCAGCGCCCCTCCGCCAGCGCCCCCTGCTCTAACGCTCGTCTTCCTTCAGAGTGCCCCGCCTCAGACAACGGTCCTCCCTGCTTCCCAGACGGGGGGTTTGACGACCGCTCTTGACACTCAACTTCCCCTTCCCTGGCTTCCCCCTCCCTTCTACATCCAAGCAATCATCAGTAAGTTAACTATGCATGCTGTAAACCCAGTGGCGACCACTGAAAAAATAGAGAGTCATAATAAATAAGCCAATAGAGGAGATAAAGGGACAATGAAACAAGACATTTGATCTGATAGAGGGAGGAAAAAGGTACAAAGAAAAGAAGAGATAAATAGAAGACAAATGCGAGATGGTAGATGTAACCCAACCAGATCAACACTTCCGTTAAACGGGGTCGTGGGCAGAATGGTGACTGTGGAACCAGTGGGAGTGTCTGAATCTGCTTGTGGAGAGTGTGTGTTGGGGCAAGAAAAGGGTCTAGAACGCAGGCATGCGAGCCCCAGTTTAGGGACCGAGGTGGGAAACAACAGAGGTGTGAAGGGAGAGGCCAGAGGGAAGGAGCAGGACAAGGCGAAGGTGCCCCCTTGGAACCGAAAAGGCAGTGGCTCGGCAGCTAGCCCTGGGGGGAGGGGCTCTGTGAGAGGGTTTCAGAACCTGGGCAGGATGCAGGGCCCCCGAAGGTCACTGGAGATTCCACTCTTTAATTTGTGAGTGTGTACATGGCTGGACACTTAGATCTGCCTAATATTTTATTAAAACACTTCAAAATGAAGAACTGTCCACGCTGCTGGGAGTCAAGTAAGACGATGCCCGTTAGGTGCCTTTGGGGGTTGGTGGACTGACCGCGGTGGGACGCAGCCCTCAGGAGCCAAGCACTGTGGGGTTCGAGGAGCTAGAGTCTGCGCGAGGACACCCCCTTTAGGACCACCTGAGACCTGAGCCATGGCAGGCTGGTGAGCAGGGCTCAGCAGAGAGCCAGGACCCGGAGGAGGTATGGCCTTGCATTCATTCTGTTAAATGTAATTGGTTTAATGCTCCAATTAAAAGGCAAAGATTTTCAAACTGGGTTAAAGAAGCAAAAAGTGGGGCACCTGGGGGGCTCAGCCATTTAAGCGTCTGCCTTCAGCTCAGGTCATGATCTCAGGGTCCTAGGATCGAGCCCCGTGTGGGGCTCCCTGCTCCGTGGGGAACCTGCTTTTCTCCCTCTCCAGCCAGCTTCTCCCCCTGCTTGTGCTCCCTCCGTCAAATAAATAAAAAAAGAAGAAGCAGCAAAAAGTGATAATATACTGTCTAAATAACACATAATCTAAACATATGAGGTCAAAAGTAGGTAAACACAATGAAAGAATGGAAAAAGAAAATGCAAACACTAATTTCAAGAAAGTTAGAATGGGTAAATTCATATCAAAGTTGACTTCAATATAGTCAACTTCAATATATCAGAGATAAAAAGGATATTTCTTCGATAAAAGGATCAACTTATCAAGAATGTCTAACAGTTGTAAATGTGTATTATCTAATAACAGGGAGTCAAAACATGTGAAGTGAACCTAAAGAGAGAAATCCACAATGATGGGTTACTGACCCCTCTCTCAGTAACTGAGAGGAAACTGATAAGGATACAGTTGACTTGAACAACAGCAATCAGCTTATCCAAGCTGCTACCTAGAGAACAGAGTGCCCAATGACAGCAGAATAGGTATTCGTTTCACGTACCCATGTGAACATTCTCCAAAATAAGCCATATGCTAGGCCACAGAATAAGTCTCAATGCAGTTAAAAGGAATTAAATCATATAGACTATATTCTCTAAATATGACACAAGTAAATTAGAAATACATAACAAAAAGATATATAAGATATCTAAAGAGTGCCCAAATATTTGGAACTTAAACACATAATCATAATTAACTCAAGGGTCAAATAAGTAACCAAAGGAAAACTAAGAATTATTTTGAACTAAATGGTAATGAAAACATAGCTTATCAATACATGCAAGATAAAGCTAATGCAATGTTTCAAGGAAAATTCATAGGTTTGAATGCTTATTTTAGAAAAGAGAAAAGGTCTAAAACCACTGATCTTAAGATTCTACTTTGGAAACTGAGGAGAAAAATAACAACAAATCAAACCTAAGTAAGTAGAAGAAAGAAAATAAGAAAAAGTGGAAATTTAATGTAATACAAAAATAACATAGATAAAACCAATAAAATGAAAGTTTATGTTTTTTTTTTTTTGAGAAGATCAGTTATACTGATAAACCTCTGGCTAGGCTGACCAAGGTGAAAAACACCCCACAAATTACTAATATCAGAAATGAAAGAGAAGGCATCAAGATCCTACAGACATTAGAAGAATAAAGAATATTATTAAAAACTTCATGCAAATATATTTGACAACTCAGTTGAAATGCACAAATTTCTTCAAAGTCAGAACTTGCCAAAATTTGTACATGAAATATAAAATTTCAATAGTCTATATTTGCTTTTTTAGTCTATATCTATTAAAGTTGTTGAATTCATAATTTAAAACCTTTCCACAAAGAAAACTCATGATCTAGATGGTGTCACTGGTGAATTCTATCAAATATTTAAGAATAAAATTATGTCAATTCCAGAAAATAAAGAAGGAGAACACTTATCAACTCATTTTCTAAGGCAAGCTTTACCCTCATTCCAAAACTGGACACAGATATTACAAGAAAGGAAAAATAAAGATCAAATCATGCATGAACACGGATACAAAAATCCTTAATAAAATGTTAACCTACTGAATCCAGCAATATATAAAACAAATAATACATCACAAACAAGTATCTCAGGATGTAAGGTTTAAAATGCCAGCCAATATAATTGACTACATTAATAAAATAAAGGGGAGCATTTATATAATTCTTTCAATAGATGCAAAAAATCATTTGATAAAATTCAACATCTGTTTATGACAGAAACTCTCAGCAAACTAGGAATAGAAGGAAATTGCCTGACAATCTGCCAGACAGTGGTCTGACAAACGGAATCTATGGGAAAAAAAAGTCACACCTAATGCTAAAAGACTGAATGCGTTCCCACTGTGATCAGGAACAAGGAAAGTGACTCTCACCACTTTTATTCAAAATGGTATTGGAGGTCCTTGCCAGCAGAAATAAGGCAAGAAAAAATACATTCAGATAAGAAAGAAGCAGAACTTTCTGTTTCACATATGACATAATTGTGTATGTAGAAATTCCTAAGGAATTTACCCAAAAAAGCCCCCAAACCCCAAAATCAAAACAACCCAACCCCAAAACTATGAATAAGTGAATTAGCAAGGTTATAGGACACAAAATTAATATACAAAAAATGTATTCCTATATACTAGCAAGAAACCACTGGAAAAATGAAACCCAAAATACAATATCATTTGCAAGTGTCAAAAAACAAAGTAGTTAAGAAAGAGTGTAAAATATTTATGCTCAAAGCTACAAAATATTGCTGAGAGAAATTAAAGACAACCTCAAAAAATGGACAGGTATACCATGTTCATGGATTGGAAGGGATCAATTCTCCTCATGTTGATCTACGTTATTGATCTAATTAATAACACATGATGCATCATGTGCTATTGGTTTTGCCTTCTGACTATATCTCAACACTGACCTCTCTGGTTCTACCATCTCCCACCTGGCCAGGATACCATCATCTCTCCCTTGATGTCTGCAACAGCCTTCTGCTTGGTCCCCTTCCCGTCCAGAGACTTCAGCCAGAGAGAGAGATGTCAAACATACACACATCAGACCCTGCTTAAAACTGTCTGGTGGCTCCCTACCACCCAAGACATAAGACCCAAGCTCCTTAAATGGACCTCAAGGCCCTTACCTACCTTTCCAGCCTCAGCTCCTGCCACATTTTCTGAGCCTACATCCCCCCACACAGATGTAGGCAGAGAGCTTCTTTCTATTCCCTGAGGGAGCCCAGCTCCTCTGCCAGCCCCTGTCCTGCACTGCTGGCCCCAGGCTGGTCAAGGATCACCCCCATGTGTCGTCCATCCCTCACCACCAGGATTATCTGCATGACCTGTGTGCAGACAGTCCTCCCGAATGGACTGTGCATGCCTCAAGGGTAGGGGTGCTGGGCCTCTTGGCCACAAAACCACAACAACCCACGAATGCTCACAGAGGGGCTTCACAGAATGAGGACATAGGGGAGCAGGGTAGAGAGTGATGTATTGATGCTGGTGGGTCTTCTTATCAGGGCCTGGCAGATGAGGGGTGAGAGCACATCAACTGGATCTCACACACACACACACACACACACACACACACACACACACACACACAATGTCCTGGTGCCCCAACATCACACTCATCTAGGCCCCAGAAACACACAGGGGACCAGGACTGACCCTGACAGAGCAGCCAGCCCAGCCCAAGCCAGGGCTGTCTCCTTGTCTATCAGCCTTTCCTCCTGGGTGATTTGTGGAGGGACAGGGAGCTGAGGGTGGGCACAGCCTGAGTCCTGGCCCTGTGTATGCAGGGAGGGTGGGAATGGGATGGGGGTGCTTTAGGCAACTATGCACAAGCCTGGTGATTAAACCTCCATGCCCCGTGCTCCCCAGGACCTGTGTGAGCAGCACCCCAGGCCAGACGTGAGACTGCTGTCTGTGCTGGCACAGCTGGCACCCAGTGGGAATCAGGGGACCAGCTAGAGGGTCCCAGCCAGCCCCCCAGCTCAGGCCCCCAGGCAGAGACTGGGCCTGAGCTGCAGAGCTGAGCACTCCTGGGGGCTGGAAGACCCAGCCTGCCCCCTAATGCTCGTCCTCAAAACCAGCAAAGAGCATCTCCTGGATGGCACAGCCATGTCCAAGGCCTTGTGCTGGGGTCCCCAAAACCCCAAGGCGTCCCCAGGAAAAAAGTGACTCTTCTGTTCATTTCAAAGGGCAAAAAATCTAGCTTCCATCTGTTAAATATTAGAGGAGAAAAAAAAAATTGAGGAAGACCAAATGACACAGACATGGGACACTGAGCAAGAAAGAAATAACGATTAATGGAGAGAAAGACAGGGAGACAGAGAGAAAGGGGCCTGGAGCGTCTGAGAACCTCTCCCCAGCCTGGCTGGCCCAGGGCCCGCTCACCCAGCTCCATCCTGCCCCTCGCCCGGGAAGCCCTGCCCAGCCAGGCCCCTCCGTGACTACCATGCTCAGGGAACCAGGATCTTGATACTCACCCCAGAATGCCTGCCGCCCCTAAGGCTGACCCAGGCCTGGGGGAGGGGGACAGGCAAGGCTGATGAGAGTAGACCCAGGCCGAGGACTGGGCAGGACACAGCTCCCACGGAGAGGGCACAGCTCACCTGCCCGAAGGAGGAAGTGATAAGGAGAAGGAAGCCTAACCAGGTGGCGTGGGGCAAAGTCTGCCGGCAGGGCTGAAAGGGCAGTTCTCACCTGCACACACCCAGGCCTGCCCGTCTGGGTCAGCAGGGGCCACCGGGTGCAGGACGGAGGCCCTTCGCACTACACAGCCCCACTGGCAGGTGCACAGATCCGGGGCTGCACTGGGGCCTGGCTGCTGGGACTCCCTTGGCATGGCCGGCCACTGCTGCTGGGGTCCCTGGGGCTGCAGGCTGGGGCCAGGCCGGGGCTCCAGTCCATACCAGTCAACAGGGCCGAGTGGTGAGGCAGCTGTGGGCCCACCCAGAGCCTGTGAAGCTCTGCGGTCTGCAACCCCAGCTCGGCCTGGTGCATCCTGCACGGGGCTCGGGGCTGGGGGGCGATGCCAGATGTGAGGAAGGAGGCGGAGGCTGGTCTCTGATGCATGGTGGGGGGGGGTCCCACCGTGGGGCGAGGTGGCACAGGTCCACGTTCTCTCGCTCCCTTCCTCAGCAGGACAAACTGAGCTGGTACCCACCCCGCAGGCCAAGGACTTCAGGGCAAAGCAGCGCGCCAGAGCCGGGACACGGGACACAGGGAGCGTGGTCAGGGCCCAGACGCGGTTTCTGCAAGGACACTGAAGCCCAGAGAACACAGGCTATTTCTGGAGGTCACTGGGCCAGGAGAGGGCGTCGCTGCAGGGAACCAGGGCGCCAAGGTCAGGGGAAGGAGCCAAGTGAAGGAGGCGCACAGACGGGGACTGCTGGCCAGGACGGCGCACGCTGGGACACTCTCTCTGCGGGCACCGCAGCCAGTCTCCGAGCCCAGTGTAGCTGGGGGCTGACTGCCTCCTCCAGGCTGCCTTTCCATCGGCAGACGCCCTCCTCCATCCTCACTTGACCCCAGAGAACCGGTCACAGCGTCGCAGCGAGGGCCAGATCCCGCCCCTCCGCCACGGAGAGGCCTGCCCCTGCCTTCTAGAGGCGTCCTGCCCATCTGTGAAGGGGGGTGGGCAGCGAGCAGCCGCTCTCTCTCAGGGCCCATGTTGCAGCCCCCTGCCCTCCTTGGGAAGGGTGGCGCGTTAGCTGGACACCCCGGGTGACGGTGACCCCATGGCGCTGATGAGTCGGGGAAGCGGGAGGTGGGGGGGAGAGGGGCCCGGCTGAGATCAGGGCCCGCTGCGTCCAACTGGGTAGGGGCCAGGGGCCTGCAGGGACGCCTCCTCCCGTGTCAGGAGCAAACGGCTGCACCAGGCGGGCAGCTCCTCCGGGTCTCACCAGGCAGCTGGGGTGGCAGGGGTGGGGGTGGGGGTCGTTTGAGGCCCCGCAGGGACAGGGACGGGGACGTGACCCGCACCAGCTCCCTTTCCCGGGCTGCCGCCTCCTGCTCCTGTACCGGGACACACGCCGCCCCTACCCGGCCCTCCAAACCTCTCCACCCTGCCGCCTCCCCCCCCCCCCCCCCACGCGC
>LNAC01001113.1:117744-137960 GCA_002007465.1 Ailurus styani
CCCCCCCCCCGCCCGCCAGGCCGTGAACCCCTTCTCTTCTTTTCGTGGAGCTGTTGTGAGTGCAGGAGAGTAGCGCTTCCGTGGGAGACCCGGGATAATTTCGGGATAACCTTCTAGGCTTACCGATGGGGCTCCATGGGCGAAGCTAACGTGGCAGCCAGTAAACGCGACACAGATGTCGTCCGTGCGCTTATCTGTCCCCCTTCCCCATCAGGCACCTGTCACTCCCATGGTCCTCTCTCCAGGCGCGGTTCGGCTCTGTTCTAAGTTTCGGGCAGATAATGAACAGGCCGAGAGCACCTGTGTGTGGTGGGCTGACCTCCTCTTGCCATTTCTCCACGGCACCTGCGGTTACCCCGAGACCCGGCTTTGGGGGTTCTGGTTGTGGGCGGCAGACAGCCCTCTGCTTCGCCCCGGGCTGCTGCGCGCTCCCGGCTGGGCTCTCCCTCACAGGGCCGGCGCAGACTGAGCGGTGGCCAGAGATGGAGATGATCCTCCCACCAGTCTCTCGACAGATGGCTCCGTGGGGGGAGAAGGGACAGGCCCGGGCAGGGGCTGGAGTCGGGAGCCACGTGGCCTTCCATGCCGGGGCAGCCGAACAAGTTCCCCGCGGGAAGGGCAGTGGCTTTTCTCGGAGGAAGGGAGGGACAGTGGGCGCCGGCTGTCTGCAGGCTGGCAGGTGGAAACAGCTTAGGAGTGGAAGTGCCGCGTCGGTGGTCCAGGGTGGGCAGGCCTCGTGGTCCCACGTGTCACCACGAGGCAGTGCGGTGGGGTTTCTGAGAGGGGTGGGGCCCTGGGGGTGCCGCTCACCTGGGAGCCGGCCCTCACCCCTCCCCGCCTTGCCTCTGCAGCTGGGGGCCCTCACCCCCCTGCATATTGCAGCCGCCCTTCCCGGGGACGAGGGCGTCCAGATAACGGAGCTGCTGCTCCACGCCATCACCGACGTGGACGCCATGGCCGCCGACCAGGACGACGGGTACAAGCCCGGCAGGGTGCGCATCCTACGCTGCGGGGCGGGTGCTGTGGGCCCCGGGGGCCTCCCCGTGCCCAGTGCCGGCTGCTCTGTTCAGAACGTCACTTCCATCTCACGGTCCCTAACGAGGGCGATTACTACTCTGTGGGCCCCCAGCCCAGCCTGCTTCTGTCAGCACGTGCGTGGCTCCCTGCGTGCAGGGCGAGGTGGGGCGGGGGCCCAGCTCCAACCCTCCCTGGGGCCTGTGGGTGCGCGTGGGCTGGCAGAGGCTTCCGTGGGAGGGCACTCAGACCCGCCATCGGGGGAGGGCTGGCTCGTGCTCCTCTGCGGGACCGTGTCTGTGAGGGAGCTCGCCCCTGCAGGGGTGTCCAGGCCCAGCCTGGCGCTTGGGGGGAGGCTTGGGGCCAGCCCGTGCCCCCTGTCTGTGCGCAGCTGGACCTGCTGCCTTCCAGCCTGAAGCTCAGCAATGAAGCAGGCCCCCCCAGCATCTACTACAGCAAGCCCGCGTCCGCGCCGGCCGAGGGGGGCAGGACGGCTCTGCACGTGGCCTGTGAGCGTGAGGACAATGACACGGTGAGCTGGGCAGGGAGTGTGTGTGCACGTGCCTCTGGACACATGTGCGAGTGCCTTGGGTGTGCTCGTGCAAGTGCGTGCACACGAGTGTGTGCGTGCGTGTTCCGTGTGCATACATGCGTGTCTCTGGGAACTTGTAGGTCAGCACACATGTGTCTGTGGGCACATAGGTGTACGAGCTGTGTGGGGGGATGCGTGTGCACCCGTGTGCGCGTGTCAGGGGCAGGGCAGCGAGCCAAGAGTCCAGGCCATGTCCACTCGGACTCGGGACCCCGGGGGGGCCCTGTTGTGGAGAGCCCTGGGCTGTGCCTCCTGTCTGCTTGGGGATTAATCGTCAGCGAGGCGGGTGCGGGAACCTG
The DNA here is from genome assembly GCA_002007465.1 of Ailurus styani. Lineage (NCBI taxonomy): Eukaryota > Metazoa > Chordata > Mammalia > Carnivora > Ailuridae > Ailurus > Ailurus styani. Next base: position 119,650 of record LNAC01001113.1, read on the forward strand.
TCAGAGGAGGCCGAGGGGCTACGGAGGGTGTGGGGGTAACTGGGAACAAAACCGTGGCTTTGTGCTCTCAGCCAGCACAGCCTGGGTCAGTAACCCGCGGAGCCCATAGTCACCTGGGCCTCAGTTTCCCCATAGGGTGGAAACCAGAGCCGGCCTCCGGGTCCGTGGCATGGGTGGTCTGCCCCCACACAGGGTGGCGATCGGGCGCGCTGTCCTGTTGGGAGGGTCTGGGTGAGGGTGGGTGCAGGACGATGCTGGTGGGGGGGCCCCCACATGCCTCCCTGCCTCCCGGCAGCCCGGGCCAAGGCTCCTTGAGCTCAGGCCACCGCTCCGAGCCATCCCGTGTGTGTTCCAGCAGGGAGGACGGGAGGGGGAGGCTTTCCCAGATGCCCCTCCGCAGACTTGGGCTGGCTGGGGGTGGGCGGGGGGCGTGGCCCAACCAGCCCCCTGGGTCTGCACCCCTGCAGGGGGAGCTGGAGCCTGAGGAGTCCTGGTGGGGGGAACGAAGCACTTCTGCGAGAAGGGGAGGGAGAGAAGGGGACGCTGAGGGTCCCCAGGGAGAAGTGGAATGGACCCCTTCTGCTGAGGCTTCTCCTGTGCTCTGCTGTCCTACGCAGTCCCTGGGCCCTGGGGTAGGGCCCTTCCCTCCGGCCAGACCCACCGTGGGCCAGCCTGGCTCCCGGAGTCACATGCTTCTGGCTCTCCCCTCCCCTTTGCAAACAAGCCGTGAAGGAATTTGTCCCTTGTGTCCTTCCTGCTTTGTGTTGGAAATGATGTATGTCTAGCAAACATCTTCCCCATTTGAGGATCCACCCAGCCTTCCACTCACCTGTCCACGCATCCATCCAAAATTTAGGGCAGTCTCCGTGCGCCAGGCGAGGAGCCGGTGTGTAGGAAATAGCAATTCAGCAACGAACTTGATTTTATGGCATTTGAGTTAATGCTCCGTGCCAGGTGCTCCGGGGAGTCAGGGCACCTCTTTAACCTGCGGCCCTGCCTTTCTCCCCACCCAGTGCTCCAGAGACATAGTCCGGCTCCTCCTCTCCCACAAGGCGAACCCCAACATGCTGTGGAGTGGCCACTCCCCGCTCTCCCTGTCCATCGCCAGCGGGAACGACCTGGTGAGCGTGTCCCACACCCACTGCTGGGGCCCCATCGTGACCCGCTCCCCAGTCAGGCTGTTGGATTTGCTGTTGGTGGGGGCAGCATGAAGACAGCATGGTGTAAGGGGCGTGGTGGATCCCTCCCCAGTGGATGGAGGTCCTCAGAGCGAGAAGGGAATAGAAAGGAAGGTGGGCAGTGAGGATAAGGGTTCAGTGGAGTGGATGCCCCTCAGGGCAGGCGGATCACAACCCCTGCTCATCCCGGGCACTGACCCCTCAACATGCTGGGAGAGGAACCTTGGCCCATTCCCATCTTCTGCTGCCACCAAGGCTGTATGTGTTCACAATCCGTCCATCCATCCAGCTGTCCATCCATTCACTTGCCCGCCCCTCTGCATCTATGCATACATCTGTCCATCTGTCTACTTACCCACACTCTCATCCATCCATTCACTGACCTACCCACACCCACCCATCAATCCATTCTTCAGCCTTCCACCCAGCCATCCAAACACACATCCATCCAATCCATCCTTCCATCCTTCCATCTATCCAACCAACAAATGACACGTCCATCCGTCCATCCATCCATCCATCCATCCACCCAACCATCCAACCACACATCCATCCAGTCCATCTTTCCATCTTTCTAGCCCTCCACCCAGCCACCCAGCCAGCCAGCCAGTCACACATCCATCGTTCCATCCTTCTACCCATCCACCCATCCAGTCCATCCAATCCATTCATATGTCCATCTGTACATCCATCCTTCCTTCCATCATCTTTCCTTCCATCTGCCCTCCTGTCCGTACATCCATCTTTTCATCACTCTCCATCCATTTGTCTTTCCATCCATCCATCCGTTCATCCATATATCCATCCTTCTGTTCATCCACCCATCCATCCATCCATCTGTTCATCTGTCTGTCCATCCATCCATCCATTCTTCCACCCATTCATTCTTTTTTTTTAAAGCCTGCAGATTCCTTTTTTTTTTTAAGATTTTATTTATTTACTGCCAGAGAGAGAGAGAGAGAGAGAGAGAGAGTGAGAGAGGGACACACAAGCAGGGGGAGTGGGAGAGGGAGAAACAGGCCTCCCCACTGAGCAGGAAGCCTGATGTGGGGCTCGATCCTAAGACCCTGGGATCTTGGCCTGAGCTGAAGGCAGATGCTTAATGACTGAGCCACCCAGGCACCCCTCTTCCCCATTCATTCTTCGTCTATCATCCTTCCTTCTTTCCTTCCTCCTTTCCTCAATCTATAATGTACACGCCTCTCCGTCCTTTCATTTAACTATTGTTTTTTGAGCATCCACTACGTGCCAGGCAGACACCATTCTAGGCACTAAGTGTCAGATAAAATAAGGTCCCTGCTCTCAAGGATCCTACATTTTCCTGTGGGAGACAGACCATAATCCAGTGTGCCACAAAATTTCACATGGTGATAAGTGCCATGAAGACAGTCACAGCTGGATAAGGAGTAGAGAATGATGGCCATTAGAGCAGGTGACCAGGGGAGAGGGTCTCATGCCCAGCCAAGCTGCTGTCACTCCTGGCTTCCTGGTGGTACTTGGGCCAGCGGCTGGGGTCACTGCAGGGAGCAAGTGAGATGTGCCCCATTCTGCATGTGCTCAGGTGCTCACAGTGACTCAGGTGCCTGGGGGGCAAAGGCAGACTGGTCCTAGGAAGGAGGGGCTGATGGGACACACACCAGGTCCGGGGCTGGACCCCGGGGCTGGGAAGCAAGACGTGAGCGGGGAGCACTTAGGAGCGCCTGGAGAGTGTGCAGAGAAAGTGCTAGACCTGGGGTGGGTGTCGCAGTCCTCCCTGGGGTGCCACCCTGTGCCCTGTTCCTGGCCCAGCCTCATCCCCTGAGCGGGGACGGTGGTGGCACCTGTGGGGGGTGGGGGAAGTGGCCAGGTGTGCTGCCACTGTGCTGCCACTTTCCTCCAGCCACTTCCTCCACGTGCGGGGAGAGGGGCCTGGGGTGCTGACAGGCTTCTCTGTGTCCAGATTGTGAAGGAGCTTCTGTCCCACGGAGCTGACCCCAACCTGCTGCTGACCAAAGGCTTGGGCAGCGCCCTGTGTGTTGCCTGTGACCTCACTTACGAGCACCAGAGGAGCATGGACAGCAAGCTGGCCTTGGTGAGGGGTGAGGCTGGAGGGGCTGGGCGTGCAGGGCAGCGGGCGCGGGGTGCTGGCCCCAGGGAGGGGTGAGGCTGGAGGGGCCGGGCGTGCAGGGCAGCGGGCGCGGGGTGCTGGCCCCAGGGAGGGGTGAGGCTGGAGGGGCCGGGCGTGCAGGGCAGCGGGCGCGGGGTGCTGGCCCCAGGGAGGGGTGAGGCTGGAGGGGCCGGGCGTGCAGGGCAGCGGGCGCGGGGTGCTGGCCCCAGGGAGGGGTGAGGCTGGAGGGGCCGGGCGTGCAGGGCAGCGGGCGCGGGGTGCTGGCCCCAGGGAGGGGTGAGGCTGGAGGGGCCGGGCGTGCAGGGCAGCGGGCGCGGGGTGCTGGCCCCAGGGAGGGGTGAGGCTGGAGGGGCCGGGCGTGCAGGGCAGCGGGCGCGGGGTGCTGGCCCCAGGGAGGGGTGAGGCTGGAGGGGCCGGGCGTGCAGGGCAGCGGGCGCGGGGTGCTGGCCCAGGGAGGGGTGAGGCTGTAGGGGCCGGGCGTGCAGGGCAGCGGGCCTTAGCATGTAGGGTCTGGGGTGTGTGTTGGAACCCTTGGTTTAACCTTCATTCCTGGCAGGTTGGGTTTCAAGTAATCTTGTTCTGTGATGTTCAAATACTCGCGAAAGAACACAGGGTTCCTGCCTTTCGTGTTCTGTAGGCCTAAACATGTGACGTACAAACCCACTCAACAGGCCAAAGTCCTCTGGTTCATCTCAAGGAGGACGTAGGCCATCACTTTGGCTGGGCGGCAGGACTGTGGATTTTCTGAGTAGAGTGGTCATTGCCCAGGGGTCCTGGTCAAGGACCTGCTGAACGGCACTGGGCCTGCCCCGGGCGGGGGTCCAGGAGCTGCCGTGCCCCGGGCGGGGGTCCAGGGTGCCGTGTCCCGGCTGTGGACACGGCTTGCCGGTAGCCTTGCTCTTTCTCCGGGGTGGGCTTAGTGTGACCAGAGGCACCCTGGCTTTGTAGGTCCTGCCGGCCGTGCTGTTCCCTCAGGGTCTCCGTCTGTTCTCCCAGCTGCTGTGGCCTCGCCGGGTGCCCGACCTTTCCCCCGTGCGTCTGCCCCCTCCTCACTCCCCTGCCAGGGCCCGCTGTCTGCCCTGTGCTGTGCCCTCGGCCCTTCCCGCGCCCACGTGGGGTGGCGCTGTGGGGCCGCTCACTGTCCTGGTTCCGTTGGGGGCCGCCGTGTGGTTCCCCGAGAGCTGGGAGCACCAGGCGGCGGGGGATGAGAGCCTGACTTTCTGGAAGCTGTCGCGCTTGGAGGAAGATCAGCTTTAGGGAAAGAGACGTAACCCTTTTCCTTGAGACGGTGTTTCTGGATCTCATTTTAAGGATCCTCCCTGGATCCTGATCTGTCCTCCAAGCCCCCGGAAGTGCCCCACGTGCGCTGCGGGCCCTCCCAGTGGTTCTGGATCAGGTGGTGGGCAGGTCGGCTTCGCCCTAACCATGCCATCTGCCTCCATAATTGGGAAGGGGAAGGACTCTCTCTTTCTTGACCCTTAAATCGTCTTGTCTTTGACCTTGGGAGCCTTTCCCCTGGTCCCTCAGCCCCTGATGCCTGCCTTGCTTTCTGTGCATCAGGGGGACCCTCACACACCTGTGGGTTCCTGCCCCTGCCCCCAAATCAGCCAACCAATTGGCTTTTCAGTGATTTAATTACTTACAACTTACTCATTTATTACTTTTCATCACGACAAATGCATGAAAGTTAGAACAGCACGGGGATGCCATTTGTCCTCACCTACGTGCCCGGATTATTCCCACCTTAGCTCATGGCCTCCCTGACACTCCCCCGCGCCCCCGGCCCCAGCTGGGGTTGGCCTTCGTGCTGTCACGCCAAGGAAGTCCGCGTGATGGGGCGCGCGACACCGGCCCTCCGCCGCCCCCGCCCTCCTGCCATCGGCAGCCCCCCACCCTCCCGACGTGGCCCGCGGTCCGACTGCGTCCTTCAGCCCTCCTGCCCCGACGCAGCCTGGAGCCCGCCCTTCGGCCGGCTTCTCGCTCTTGGGGTGGTGGTTGTGTCTCTGAGGGGTGAGCAGCCCAGATGATGACAGGGGTGGTGCGAGGGCTGACTCCCTGTCTGGGCTTCCCCAGGAAACTGCCCCCAGCCCGTCCCAAAGGCCACGGCTAACCGCCCCGTCCGCGGGCCGTGGGCCCAGAGCTCTCCAGCAAGAGAGGCGACGAGTACCTCCGTCCTGGCCACGAGTGGGGTCCGCACGTCTGGCACAGGCTCGGGGCCTCCTGCTCGCTGGCGCTGTGCTCTGCCGGCTGTCGGGGGACTGCTGTGCACCCCCAAGCGACAGCCCGCTGGCATAGCCGGGAAGTAGACCACGCGCCATAGGGGTGGCATCAGCAGGTGACAGCCTGGTTTTCATCTGCTTGGACGGGGCCGCACTGAGCCCCGTGGTTCTGTGGTTGGGCTAAGATGCCAACCTGAAGTTCGAAGACGCTGGAGCCTCTTAGGAGCCCGCCCCTTCCTCCTCGGGGTGGAGGTGGGCGCCTCTCTTGGGTGCTGCTTGCCATGAATGAGCCCACGGGAAGGAGCCAGAAGTCGCTCTTGCACGCGGACGAGCGCTCTCCGTCCCCACGTGCGTGCACGGGCACTTGCAGGCACCGAGTGCATCAGGATGTGCTTGGTGGTTGCCCTCCTCTCGCTTTGGCTCTGGGGACCGGGACCCTCACCAGCCTTGAGTTACAGACCCACGGCAACAACCTGGTGTGGTGGGGGCTGGGGGCTCCCTGAGCAGTGGCCCAGCCTCGGCCTACCTTGTGCTCCGCCCTAACTTCTCGTCCGCGGGGTCGGCACGTCTCTCCTGTCTGTCTGTCGGCCGACTCTCCTTACACCTGAGAGGGTGGCTTCCCTGGACCGTGAGGGCAATAATAGCCCTTGCTGGGCGCACCTGCTCTCCTGCGGGGGGCCCTGTCCTCGGGCTGCCCCCTGCCGCCCAGCCACGGTGCAAAGACTGGGCAGCCGCAGGGGACGTGGGCCACAGCGTTGGGCACCCTAGTTCCGAATCCTGCCTTCTGGTGGCCGGGGCGTCCATGCACATGTGACCCAGGCTCTGTTCTCCACAGATTGACCGGCTCATCAGTTACGGGGCTGACATCCTGAACCCCGTGACGCTCACGCAGGAGGACAGGGTGGCTGTAGGCACGGCTGTTGACTACGGGTATTTCCGATTCTACCAGGTATGGCTCTGAGTGTCCCACTGATCGGGGAGAGGAGCTGGGTCCCTGAGAGTCTCTCGGGCGAGGCTGGGCCACACACCCTTCCTGCCTTGGGAAGCCCACCCTGGTCGGCACCCTCAGTGCACCCGGCCGCCGGGGCCACCTGTCGCCAACTTTCCGAGCACAGCTCCGTGCTGTCCTCACCCCGAGGAGGTGGGCTCCCCTGTGCTGGCCAGGACCCGAGTCCCTCCCGTGCTGGTCGGCCAGGTGGGGGGCTGGGGACAGCCTACTTCCTGGCTGTGGGTGCGGGGACCCTGCAGTCCCTGGTGGTGACGGGATGCCGTGCCGCAGGACCGGAAGATCGCGCACTGCCCCTTCCACATGCTGATGCCGGCCGAGCGGGAGCTGTTCCTAGCCCGCAAGAGGCTCCTGGAATACATGGGCTTCCAGCTGCGCCGCGCGGTCTTCGCCAAGGAGAGCCAGTGGGATCCCAAGCTGCTGACCCTGAGCAAGAAAGGTGGGGGTCGCAGGCAGGACGCCCGTCCTCACAGGCTATGTCAGAGGCCGGACGCCCGAGGCGGGCGAGGTTCCGGCTGAGCTGTTGAAGGCTGCCACGCCGCCCTGCAGTGGGATGTAGCAGGGGCTTCGGTACGAGACAGCCCGGCGGTCCCAGGACCCTGCTTTGCTCTCTTGTGGGCGGGGGTTGCTGCTCCATGGAAGGCCAGCAGGTGAGGGTGACCTCGGGACGCTCTCGGCCTGGGGCCACAGGTTCCCAAGGTGGGCTGATCAGCTCTGGAGCAGGAGGAAGAGGGACCCACTCTTCCCTCTGCTTGGAGAGCCACCTCCCAGGGGCTGAAATGGGGACCGTGCCCCCGCCTGGTGTTTCCTGGTGTGGGGGGGTGTACCCCTAGGTCCTAAGGGGCCCCACATGGGCTGTCCGAGGGCAACACACGGCAGAGCCAGCCCAAGGGAGCTGAGTGTCGAGCGAGAGACTGGAGGGAAGGGCTGCAAGGTCATTTGACTTGGGAGACAGGCTTATGGATCCCGAGAAGGATCTGGAGAAAACCTAAGTGCATGCAGGGAATTTGCTTCTTTCATGTAGTAATGACAGTTCAGCTTCTAACAAGAGCTGGACTCCTGGTGAAAAGCTATCAGCTGAGGGCTGAGCACGCTTCCCTGGAGAGCAGGACGCCACGCGGGACCAGCCCCTTAGCGTGCTGGTCAGCCAGCTGCGTCTCCTCCACGCGGTGGGGCATCCCCAGGAAGTATAGAGTCACATACCCAGGACGGTGGCCTTTGCATCCACGTCACCAAGGGAGCTGGGGTTGTGACCACCAGGACTCGCACAGGTCACTGCTGTGGCCGTGGTTGCCCAGGAGAGGCTGGCCCTCTGGATGCTGGCTGCTGCTCCTGCCTAGCTCTGCCCTGGCCGCCGGGCCTCTGTGCCCCAGCACGGCTTGACTCCTGCACCCTGGCTGCCCGACCTCTGCACCTGGCTCCCTGACCTCTGCACCTGACTTCCCGATCTCTGCGCCTGGCTGCCTGACCTCTGCCCCTGGCTGTCACCTCTGCACCTGGCTGCCCGACCTCTGCGCTCTGGCTGTCACCTCTGCATTCTGGCTGCCCGACCTCTGAACCTGACTTTCCGACCTCTGCACCTGGCTGTCACCCCTGCACCTGACTGTCACCTTTGCACCTGGCTGTCACCCCTGCACCTCGCTGTCCGAACTCTGTACCTGGCTGCCCGACCTCTGTGCCCTGGCTGTCACCTCTGTGTCTTGGCTGTCACCTCTGCACCTGGCTGTCACCTCTGTGCCCTGGCTGCTTGCGGTTGGACCTTGGAATGCAAGAAGGGTTTAACAACAGCAAAATTAGTGTAATACACCACATTTTAATTTTTTAATTTTAATTTTTTTAATTTTTTATTTTTTTTGACACATAGAGATTACAAGTAGGCAGAGAGGCAAGCAGAGAGAGAGGAGAGAGAAGGAAGCAGGCTCCCTGCCGAGCAGAAAGCCCGATGTGGGCCTCGATCCCAGGACCCTGGGATCATGACCTGAGCTGAAGGCAGAGGCTTTAACCCACTGAGCCACCCAGGCGCCCAATACACCACATTTTTAGACTGAAGAAGAAAACCACATGATCATTTCAATTGATGCAGAAAAAGCATTTGACAAAATCCAATACCCTTTCATCATAAAGAGCATACAACAAACAAGGAATAGAGGGGCACCGGTTTAACCTGATTAGGGACACCTACGAAAAGGCCCGCAGCGTACACCAGACCCCGTGGTGGAGGACAGGATGCTTTGTCTGTAGGTAGGATCAGGAAGAAGACAGGAATGTGTCATCTCACCATTCCCGTAGGATGTGGCGCTGGAGTTGTTAGCCAGTGTAACTAGGCAAGAAAAAGAAAGCCATTCAGATTGGAAAGGAGAGACTTAAACTGTCTCTCTTTGCAGAAATAATTTTGCAGATTGAAAATTCTGGGAATCCACTTTTTAAACTGAAACTAATATTAAACTAAACATATAAATGTTAAAATACAAAATATTAATACAAAAAGATTACACTATTAAAACTAATGAATGCATTCAGTAAGGTTGCAGGATATGAGATCAACATGCAAAAATCAATGGTATGTGTATACAATTGCAGCAAACAAACCAAAAATGAGATTTAAAATTTCATTTACAAGAGCACCGATAAAAATAGAATACTTGGGAATACATTTAACAAAAGTCATGCGAAACTTGCATTCTAAAAACTACATTGCTGAAGTTAAAGGGGGCCTCAGTAAAGGGGAAGACATCTCCTTATCAGAATCCCATTGCATTCTTTGTGCAACCAGAGAAGCTGATTTTAACATTCACATGGAATTACAAAGGTCCCAGAATAGCTGAAGCAATCTCGAAAGAAAAGAGCGAAGTGGAAAGACTCACACTTCCTAAATTGGGATTTATTGCGAAATGACAATAAAAAGAGAGTGGCACTGGCGTGAAGACACACATATGGACCGATGGACGAGGACACAAGTCCCAGAAATAAATACATGTGCATGTCAGCTGGTTTTTGACAAGGATGCCCACACTTTGAGATGAGGGTAAGAACAGACTTTTCAACAGATGGTACTGGGACAAGTGCTTATCCCGACACAATGGAATGAAGTTCGACCCGACCTCACACCACATATAAAACTGAATTCAATTTGGATCGAAGACCTAAATGCAAGAGCTTAAACTATAGATCTCTTCAGAGGCAATATAGGGACAAATCTTTAAATCCTCAGAATAGTCAATAACACCGAAAGCATGAGTGATGAAAGAAAAAAATGGATAAATTGAATTTCATCAGAAGTAAAAACTTTTTTTTTTTTTAAAGATTTTATTTGACACAGAGAGAGAGATTACAAGTAGGCAGAGAGACAGGGAGAGGAGGAAGCAGGCTCCCTGCTGAGCAGAAAGCCCGATGTGGGCCTCGATCCCAGGACCCTGAGATCATGACCTGAGCCGAAAGCAGAGGCTTTAACCCACTGAGCCACCCAGGCGCCCAAAAGTAAAAACTTTAATGATTCCAAGGACCCTATCAAGAAAATGAAGAGACAGCCCACGATGTGGGAGCTATATCGAAAATCATGATCTCATAAGGGACTCGTATGTAGTATAAATTAAAAAACCTTGCAACTCCATAATGAAGACAAAGAACTGAATTTAAAAATGGGCAAGGAGTATGAATAGAAATTTCTCCGAAAGAGCTGCAAGTGGCGAACGAGCTCCTGGGAAGGTGCTCTCATCAGTTCCCGGCCATGTGCACAGCAAACGGCCCCGAGCGGCCAGCCCCCCCACCACGAGGACGGCGACATCGGAATGTCAGTCACAGGTGTTGGCCAGGACGTGGGAAAGCAGAGCTCCCACCCGCTGGTGGGGATGGAAAGGGGTGCAGCCTCTTGGGAAAGCGAGGGAATCGAGTCACCGAAGACCACACACCTACCGTCTGATTCCACTCAGAGGAGACGTGCAGAGTGGGCCAGTCCGTAGAGACAAAGTAGGTGGGTGGTTGCCTAGGACCAGGGGAGGGCGGTGAGCAGGGGCCGGGCTCCGACGCGCACGGAGGGACCGCGGTCAGGTGGGGGGCGGCGGCGGCTGCGCCCCACGGATGTGCGAGCGGCCGTTCCCGTGCACGTCACACGCGTGGACGGGACGGAGTGCGACGCCGGGCCAGCAGAGCTGTCGGAGTCCCACCGCCCTGACACCCAGATGCTCTCCTTTCACTCTGCCCGTGTCCTTCGAAAGAAGTGACTGCAGTGCTGCGGCCCCGCCAGACCCCCTTCTGGTTCTGCGTGACCGTCACCTCTCGCGGAAGCCTAGCCCTGGGGCCACGGGGTCCTCCCAGCCAGGGCTTTGACTCGGGGCACAGCGTGGCAGAGCGGGCTCCTGGGCCCACGCTCGAGTTCCGGGCACCCGGGCGCGGGGACGATGGGGAGGAGGGAGCGGCTCCTGCGCTGGAGGCCAGCAGGCGTTGGGGGGTTCCTGCCGAATTAGAGCTTAGGTGGCCTTCCGGGGGGGGGGCGCTGACATGCTGTTTGAGGAGAGGAAAGGCGGAGGGGTGCAGCGGGACCCGTGACCGTCCCTGGAGGGCCTCTCTGGCCTGAGTCCCCAGCCCACGCCTTTCCCGCTGCCAGCTGCCCGAGAGCCAGGCAGGAGTCTGCTCCGGAGAGCGGCGTGAGCTGGTCAAGGCCAAAGCAGCCTGGTGGCCACTTAACAGTGTGGGGAGAGGGGTGCACTGAGTCAGCCGATGGCAGAGACGCCGGGTGGCCAGGGGGCTGCGGAGGGCCGGCCAAGGACGCAGGCGCGGAGGGAAGCCGGGGGAAGCCCGCTCCCAGCAGCCCCAGCCCCTGCTCTGTGTCCTCCGATTGCCCCGGGCTGTAGAAGGCTGGGGTCCCCGCGGGTGCCCCGGCAGTGCCGGGAGCGGGCTCACCGCAGGAGAGAGGTTGAGGCGGGCAGCTCGGGGCTCCCGCTGCCCGCGGGCATCGCGGCATGGCTGGGGGGCCACGGAGCCCACCGTGGCTCTCTGTCACTGCAGCGGAGCTGACCCCCTACCAGAGGCTGAAGCGGAGGAGCACGGGCCCGTGCAAGGCGCTGCACTCCGAGGAGCAGGAGCTGTAAGTGGCTGGCGGCCGGCGGCCGGGGGCTGGGCCGTGTGGCCTGGCCGGACCGCCCCTGCCCAGGACAGCCGTGGGCACAGGCTGAGATGGGGGTGGCAGATGGGGCCACAGGGCCCTCCTGGAGTGGCCCGGGGGGGGTGCGGGTTGAGCCTGGGCTCTGCTTCTTGAAGGCATCTCTGCCCGTGCCCACGGCTGTCCTGGGCCCCTGCAGCCCTCCCAGCCCCTCCCTGGGGTCACGGCTCTGCACCCAGCCTGCTGTTCCAGAACAGGCTCTTTACGTAAATGGGCACCTCATCATCCCCGTGGGCGTCCCGGAAGGTGCCTGCTCAGGAAAGCCCGGTGGGTGACGTGGGCGTGCTGAGTGGGCACAGGCCGGGGGCTGGCGTCCACCCCGGGGCTCACCTTCCTCCTGAGGCAGAGCGCGAGAGGGGCCTGCCTGGCCGGCTCCTCCTGGGCTGTGGCACAGAAGGGTCCCCGGCGCCGCCTGGTCCCCTGTGGGTCCCCTGTGGCTCCCGGCCACGGTGTTTCCTGTTTGGAATAGCTGGTCATCCCTGGGCAGGGACTTCAGGTCCCCGTCTGCGTGTGAGCGGCCACCCCGCGTGGCGGACGGTGGGCCTGGCACCAGCGCCTGTCTGTGGGGGGCGGCCGGGCACGGAGGGCAGGCTTCCCCGCCCCCCGACTGTCCCCGTGGCTCCCGTGCAGGATTCCCTTCTTCAAGTTCTGCTCCCAGTGCGGCCGCTCCGTGGGCGTGCGTCTCGTGCCCTGCACCCGCTGCTACGGGATCCTGACCTGCAGCAAGTCCTGCAAGACCAGGGCCTGGGCCGACTTCCACAAGCGGGACTGCGGCGCCCTGTCGGTTATCGGTGAGTCCGGGCGCCTGGCGGGCTGCCGCACGTCTGAGGACGTAGGCCTGTGGGGGGGCTGCATGAGGTCTGCATTCCTCCCCGAAGCCTCTCGGATTCCAGCCTCTCGGATTCCAGAACGCCCAGGGGGGCCCGCTGTGCCGACGGGGGGGGGCGCTGAGACCCCTGCCCCTCCAGGCATCATGAGCCTCTGGCTCCTGCAGGTGCGCGTGGCCCGGGCCTCGCAAAACCGGGACACCCTCCCTGGGGCTCCCCTGCACACGTGGGGGCCCTAGTGGGCACCAGTTTCCCTGGACCACAGAGCCCTTGGCCTTGGCACTGGTTCTGGAAGCTTCCTCCTAGCCCAATCCCCCCACGTCCCCTCCTTTGGGATGACCTGGGGAGGAGCTGCGGGCACATGCGTGGTGACTGGGACCAGGGCTCCCCTGCCCTGAGGGCAGCTGATGGGGAACAAAGCTGTGTGCACAGCTGTGCCCTGGGACTTGACCAGGTGGGGGGAGGGGCAGGCGTTGCTTCGCTCTTTCTCCGAGCCTGTCCTTGGTGCGGACAGACAGAAAGGCTGGGCCTGTGACCCTGGAGCCCTTCCTCTCTGAGCTGCGACGCCCCCTCGTCTCCATGCCCCCTCTGTGAAGCGGGGCTCCTGGGGGGTGCGCGCGGGTCTGGACAAGGCTCCCTTGGCCTGGAGACCCCAGGCTGGGAGGCCCCCGCTTTGAAGAGACTGAGGCATCGCCATGCATGCCACGCGTGAGCAAGCGTGACACCACGCAGGGCTCGGGCGGGGCTCCCTTCCCTGTGCGCGCAGTGGGGAGCCCGGGGCTCGCAGAGCCGAGCGCCGTGTTCCGGGGACTCCACCACCAGCTGGCAGGGCCCCTGGGGGCGCGGGGCTCCTCTGCGCCCCTGCAGGGGCCTGCCCTCCCCGGGGACAGCCCAGGCCCCTCACCTTCCTCCTCCCTGCCAGTTCGTTTTCCAGGGCCCCACCTGGAGGCCTTGCACTGGAGGGCGGAAGACACTCAGTGACAGTGACGAGTGGCCCTGGATGCCCGAGGCCGGGGGGCGGGCCGGGGCCTTGACCCTCCCCTGCGGGCACCCACACCCCGGGGCGGCCTCCAGGCTGCTGGCCCTGGTGCCTTCTGGCCTCACGCAGGCCGTCGGCACCTGCGCGGCAAGGGCCCCCTCCTGACCTCACAATAAATGGCCCCACGGGGGATGTTTTTAACCCTCTGCGCCTCGCTCTGTCCGCCCGCCTTGACAGGCCTGGAGCTTCCCAGGGTCTCCCTGGCGGCTCAGTGCCGGGCTGGACGAGGGCCCGGACTGGAGCTAGCTCTGGAGGTGACTGCCGGAAGGTCACTCCTGCACCCTCGAGGACGTCTGGGGGCTCCCAGGGGCTCTCCATCTACATTCCTGCTGGAAGGCTCCAGATCCCTGCTGAGGCCCGGAAAGGGCGGGGGGGGGCGTCCATTTCTTCCCTGTGCATTTACCAAGTGTCTGTGTGTGTCAGGCAGGCTCGGGGCCGGGACAGTGGATCGGAGAATCACCCGTGATTGAGGCAGAGGGGTATGGGGGTGACTGTGAGTCCGGAGCTCTGCGCGGTGGAGGTGGTGGGCCATGGGGGGGGGCCTGCTTTCATGAAGAGGGGGCAGGAAGGGGCAGGGAGGACCGAGGACTGGGGTGCCAGTCCTCCTGAGCCAGGAGGCAGTGGGTGTGGCCAGGGAGGAGGAGGGGTGGGTCGGGGCAGGTGGGAGAGGAGGTTGGGAAACGGAGGGGGCTGAGCCTGTGCAGGGACCCCAACGAGGCCGGCTTTTTGCTGGTCAAGGCAGCCCCAGCGGCCGCCATGGTTTTGCCTGATTTCCTGTCTCTCTTGTCAAAGATGGGGGTCCCGCTGTGGGAAGCGTGCTGGGGGGGCTCCCGGGTAAAGGGCTGCGAGGGCACCTGGGCCCAAGGAGAAATGAGCCTGGGTGTAGCTCTGCAGGTGCGTGTCAGCCAGTCCTGTCCCAGGCTGTGGCTGTGGGGGGCCTTCCCGGGGAGGGGGCCAGGGTCGGGGGATATCTCCGGAGGGGTGTTGGGCGGCTCCCACCTCCAAAATGCTCCTAATGAGCACTTCTTAATTTTGAACATATACTTGTTCATTATAGGACGTTTAGAGATATGTATGTATCCATACGGAAGCAAGAAGAGATTAGATGCCAATTATCCCCAAAGCCGGAAGTTTCCATTGCCAATACTTTAGTGTGTGTTCTTCCACTCCCATCTGTGTCTGTGTACACACACCACATACACCACACACGCGGTCCATCACACCCTCCCACACCGCCCGCCACACCACAGACACGCACCACGCGCCACACGGCACACACCACGCTCATGATGTGGCGGCGTGATCGGCATGTTCTAAACTTGGCTGCCAATCTGTCTGTGCAAGGATATATGTTTCTGCAACGTAATTTTCCCCAAACGAAAAGAGTGTTCTCTTTATTCTGATGATGCAGGCAATCTACGCCCATTGTTAAAAAAGGACACCACAAAGAAGATGAAAAGGGAAACCTCGTGTCACGGCTCAGGGACAGGCCCCCTGAACAGACTAGACGGTCGGCGGTGCCCAGGTGCGCACAGCCCGCCACCTGCCCCCACGCGCGTGTTCCCGTGTCCCTCCGCTTGTTTTTAATTAAATGGCTCGTCCTGTGGTGTTAACCTGCTTTTCTGGGGCACTGCGTGTGTCCTACCGTTTTCCCGAAGGACGTCCGCTGTCGCAGGGCTCCCTCGCAGACGGCGGCCGCGCATGCCGTCCACCCAGTTTTCCTTTGGGCAGAGTTCACAGAGGTTCGGGGCCTCGCGCACCAGCTGGAAGCCCTCTGCGTGCGCGGAGGCGGGCACGTGGCCTTGAGCCTTTTCCTCGGGGCCCTTGCTGGAGATGCGTGGCCTTCCAGCCTCGGCAGAGCTCTCTCCGGACCCCGCCGCCCCCCGGCCGCCTGTTGTGGGGAGGACCTTCTCTCCCTTTGAATTTCGCTCCATGGAGTCTTTCACTCTGTTGTCAATGCATCTGTCCTGTCCTTCAGGGTCTAGTTTGCTGGCAGATTTAGGAAGCAGTCCCCAGACTAAGGTTCGCCCAGACTTTAAAAACAATCTTCATGCATTATTGTTTGACTTATAATTTTACGGTCAGCCCAGAATGGTGTAAGATCGGAGAGCCGGCAAGAACTTGCCCCGCGGGGCTAGTGGTGACTGAATCCCAGGGGGCACGGCTCCCGGGACGCTCCAGGCTGTGGCTCCCGCAGCCTCGGATGCCCTGTCCCCGCTGCGGGACAGCCTCGCCGGGAGCCTGCTGCCACCCTGTGCTGCTTCAGATGACTGTAGATCTGGCCTGTCGGGTTCAGAAATGTCTTGTTGACACTTTGTAACTGCTCTAGCCGTTTAGTGTGACTGGGAGACACGTGGCCTCTCCAGTGGCTTGAGGCTTCCAGGCAAGGCTCTGCGGTCCCGGTCCGTCCCAGTCTGACAGCTCCCTGAGCAGAGTCCCCCCTGGCCGCGCTCCCCGTCTCTCCTCACACCATCCCTGGGGGACGTCCGCTCAGCTCTGCCTTCAAAGTTTGGCCCAACTGGGCCACTTGCAGAGCGTCCTGCCCCCACCCCCCCGGCCCTCGGCTCTGTCCCTGCAGCCACCAGAGGCCAGCCCAGGCTGCCCCTGCACCCACTTGTGTCCCATCGAAGTCGTCTGCATGGCTGCTCCCCTATACCCATCGCTCACGGTCCCCCCTAGGACTGCTCCAGCCCCCTCTGCCCCCACCTGGTCCTTGCCCCCCATCCCTGGGGCCCCTCCCCTCCTGTTCCCAGAAGGCCGCTGTGGAGTCCTCTCCAGCTTCTGGGCCAACAGGTGCCTTGAGTGGTCACCCCTGACCGCCGCGCTCCTGAGTGTCACAGACGACAAGATAGCTGGGTCCCTGCCCGGCGGGAGTCTGTGTTCCAGAAGGGAGCGCGGTCCTGTGGGAGAGGTGCCCCCTTTACCAAACTCCAGCAGGACAGGAGTGGTGTTCCTGGCAGGGGCTCTGCTGCTGCGAGGTCGAGGTCGCTGGCGGGTGTGGGGCCCCTCGGGGCCGCGGAGGGGAGGCCCCACCAGGAGGGCACAGGCCCACCTCCCTCCTCCCTGCACGCCGGGGCCTTCCCTGGGGTCCGCCGCCGAGCCTGACCCCTGCTCTCTGGGTTGGAGCCCGGGGCTCCCGGTTGGCAGTGGCAGTGCGGCGGCCTCGTGTCTACGCCGGATGCTTCCAGCCGGTTTCTCGAAAGGACACAGGCGCTACACTTTAGGGATTGGTAACTTAACCTGGCTTAAACCTTTTCCTCTAGACCTCCTTTAACCCACTGGTCTGCGTGCCTTGTGTGTTTCCCCTTCTGTGTGAAGCGCCCCCGCCGACCCCCCGCCCCGCCCCCGGCCCCTCCGACACCCAGAGCATTCTGCTCCTCAGGAATCCGGCCGCTTGTATCTTGGGACTACCCGGACCAGGCGCCTCTCATCTGGGCCTGATGGGGTGCTGGGGCATCGGGGCGGGACGGGGGTGTGCGCCTCATGCCCCTGCTCTGTACCGAGCTCTGTGGGTGGTGGGGAGGGCTGTGGGGACGCTGGCCCAGCCAGACAGCGGCGTGTCCTGCCTGTGGTCCGGTCGCCCCGACGACGGTCCACGGACACCCCTGCCAGAGCAGGTGTGGGCCAGCCCGTCCCAAGAGCAGCAGGCTGCCGGTCTGGTGTTCAGAGTGTCAGGGGCCACGTTGTCTTTCCTGCACTTGGGCTGGAGGCCCGGCCCTGCCAGAGTCTGGACCAGGGGGTGCCTGCCTGGCCACCTGTCATGGGAAAGCGGCAGCGCGCAGCTCCCTCCTCGGGAGCTTCTGTGACCCAGAGCCCCCCTCTCCCCCTGCTTCTGCTCCCTGAGCCTGAGGAGTCCTGGCGGCTCTGGGGGGACCCGCCTCCCTTCCCCCCTGACCACGGCGTGTGCAGCGTGCTGCTCCCCTGCAAACGCGGGCGCGGGGTCACTTCGGCGCTGTTGCAGAGTGGGGGTCCCATGGTGCTCGGGCCAGGCCCCGCGCCCAGCCACGCCCTCTCTCCCTGCCCTTGCTTTGTGGGCTCCACTGTCACGGGGAGCTGGCGTCCTTGGGCCTGGGAGGGTGTGGAGGACAGGGGGGTGTGCGCTCAGAGAGGACGGAGCACACGGCCTGGTGACTTGCGAGGGCCTAGACACCTTGGAAGGGGGACACCGGCACCGACGTCCGTCTGGGGGCTCCCCCAAGCCGCGGGCCGCGAGGGCAGGCGTGGAGGCCGGCCAGGCCGTGGGCGTGGGAAGGATGGGTGCTCAGGGGAGAGGCTGCGGGGGCAGGGGCAGGGCGCAGCATGGACATGGCCGGCAGGGGGCGCACCCGCGGGGACGGGCTGCGGGGAACGCGCCCAGTGGCTCGGGGAGCCGGGGGAGAGCCCTCGGGGGGACGTGGTCAGCGGCGGAGCATGTCCTGGGTGGGCCGTGCTCCCACGGCTGGTCCCGCGGTGGGGAGTGCTCGTGGGAGGAGGCGACGGCCCACGGAGCCGGGAAGGGGGAGCCGAGTGCGGGACGTTCTCCTGTCCGTCGGACTGCGGAGGGCGTGTGCGTGTGTGCGTGTGTCTCTGCGCGCGTGTGTGCGTGCGTGTGTGCGTGCGTCTCTGTGGGTGTGTGCGTGCGTGTGTGCGTGCGTCTCTGTGGGTGTGTGCGCGCGTGTGTGCGTGCGTGTGTGCGTGCGTCTCTGTGGGTGTGTGCGCGCGTGTGTGCGTGCGTCTCTGTGGGTGTGTGCGCGCGTGTGTGCGTGCGTGTGTGCGTGCGTCTCTGTGGGTGTGTGCG
>LNAC01001113.1:156969-171379 GCA_002007465.1 Ailurus styani
CGCGGCCCCTCCCGGGGGCGGCTCCCCAGCCCCGCGCCGGAGGACAGGCCGGGCCCCGCAGCTCCGCCGGCGCAGGCCTGGGGCTCGCTGATGGGGAGCCGGGCCTGTCCCGGGGCGCCCACGGGGGTCTGGCGGATGGGGGCGAACCGCCGGGTTTCTCCCCCACCCCGGGGATGAAGAAGGACGGCTGACCCCCGGGGATCCCCACCGCTGCCTGGGTACTCCAAGCCGCCATCCGTACCCCACATCCCTACCTAAGCCCCTCCAGCCCCCCAGTCTCACGCTGGTGACCGGCCTCCATCCCCACTGCTGATCTCCTTCCCCTGGGAAACAGCAAACCCAGCCGGGGCCCAGCCCCCGTCTCCTCCCTGGGTGGCAGCCCACACTGGTGCCTCTGCCTTCCTCCTAGGATACCAGGAGAGCTCTCACCAATATGCTCCCTGGAGCCCTGGCCGCCACCCCCCGGGGACGCCACCCCGGCACCCACTCAGGTCGGGCTCCTCTCAGCAGCGCGTCAGTGTCCCCTCTCAGCCAGCCGGCCCAGGGGGACGCTTGCCTGGCAAGCAGCTCTTGACCAAAGTCTCCTCTCCAAGGCCTCAGCACCTCAGGACCCCGGAGGCAGGGGGGATTCACAGGTAACTCAAAAGGCTGCTGTCTGTGCTGCCTGCTTCCTGCTCAAGCACCTCCCGAGCAGGCCACCCTGCCGCTGGGCACCAGGCTTGGGGGTGCCTTGGCGAGGCAGTGGGCCTCATCCATGCGGTCACAGTTCTGGCTGAGAGGCCGGGTCCCCTCCAAGCAGCCTCCCCAGCATTGCTTCAAGGTTCTCAGCTCATGCCATGGCCTCTGGACAAATCAGGATGAAGGAGACCCTGGCTTTGTGCCACCTGTGACCCCAGGTCTTGGCTACGGGGCAGGGAGCACGCCCTTGGGGCCCAGGACTGAGTGTCCCCACAACCTCACCCATCAGGCCAAAGTTAGCCCTGCTTTCTCATCCTTGGTGCCCGCTGGGCTGCAGAGAGCATTCCGGCGGGCTCGTGCACATGCCAGTCCCTGCTGGGGCTGGGCTGTGCTGCGGCTCTGCCTACCTCCCCCTGGGGTGGCCTAGGGGACCCTATGACAAGTCCACAGGGAACAACCTGGAACAGCAGGAGGGCACACTGCAGATCAGAGATCGGGGAGCACTCGGCTGTGCTCCCGGGAAGACACGACGCAGACCCACCATCCACCCTGAGGGCCCAACAGGCAGAGCAGGCAGACTCTCAGCTGGGCCAGAACCCCGAGCAGATCCTCCGATTGGAGGAGCCCGTGGGGGCACACTGTGACCTGGGCCCGCTCTCGGCTCAGGCCCCATCGACACTGGGACAACCGGGAAGGGGCAGAGGGCTCCACGGATCCTCTCTGACCCAGCCACTTCCCACGAAGCTTGGAAGCCACGTCCAAAGTCACGGCCGACCTCGGCCGGGCATCTCAGCCGGCTGCCCCTATCCAGCTCGTGACCTGCCACGTCCACTAACTCGATCTCGGCGCCCGACCCCCTGGCTCGGCCCTCTCTCCACGCCCTCGCAGCTTGCCCTCCAGGAAGCCTTCCCCGCCCCCCCGGGGCCACCGCACCTGCTCAGGCTGGCAGCCCACCCCGGGGCCTTCCCCAGGTCCCAGCCGGCCACCGTCCCTGGCGGCAGGAGCGCTACTCTGCCTGCTGGTGGGAGCCTCCACTGCCCTTCTCTCGTCTCCCTGACCAGCACGCGGGCCAGACCTGGGTCACTGACCAACTGCGGACGAAGGAGCCGCACAGAGACACTCTTTGTCCGACGCTGCCATTCAAGGCTGAAGCCCAGCCCGGCCCCAGCCCGGCCGTCAGACCTCCCTGACCCGACCAGTCTCCGGGGGCCACGGGACAGCCGGTGGCGTGCGGGGCCACGAGGGGGTTTTCGGGGTAAGTTTGCTCCCCACAAGGGCTCCCTTGTTCTGACGGAGGCCCCGCCACCTCGGCGGGAGATGGAGGACGTGGGGCCGCGCAGGGTGTTAGAATCAGCCCCCTCTCTCTCTAGCGCGGACGGGGGGCGGGGGGACACAGGAGCTGAGGTGCCCAAGGTCACTCAGTGCGGCGTGGTTGCCGAGCAGTGCTGCCCCCTCCCCACGAACACAGACGCCGCCAAACTGCCTGATTCCAGTCCCAGGGGGATCCCAGAGCAGGAGGGCGGAGGCGGACGCAGGAGGCTCCGCCAGCCCGGCCCGCCCGCCGCCTGGGGACCCCGGTCCCCTCCCCTGGCTGCTGGGTGGCTGCCTACCACCCAGGCAGCATCTCCGCCCACCCCTGCTCTTGCCGCCCCAGTGCGGAGGCTGGAGACGCAGGTAAACGGCAATTTTAGATAAACGGCATTATTTTTGAGTATAAAAGAATCGGGCCCCGAAGAATTGAAAGCAAGGACTGGAAGGGACTCTTGCACACCCCTGATCAGAGCTGCTTTACTCCTAACAGCCACAAGGTGGAAACGAGCGGCGTGTCCATGGACGGAGAGGATGAGAAAGTGTGGTCTGTCCCCACGACGGGCTATTCCTGAGCCGTAACGAGGAACCAAGTAGGACATGGGCTACGGTGTGGATGAACCCCGATCCTGGAAATGCTGTGCCGAGCGGAAGAGGCTAGCCTCGAAACAACGACCCTGTCGGACTTCATGGACCAGGGCCTCTCCGTGCTCAGACTCACAGACACACAGAGCAGAAGCCTGCGCACCAGGGAGTCCGTGTGTCATGCGGACAGAGTTCCAGCTGGGAACATGAGGACGTTCTAGAGACGGAGGCTGGTGACGGGGGCACGACGGTGTGAATTCACTTAATGACCCTCAACTGTGCACACAACCAGCTAAAGTGAAACCTCTTTCTATGCACACTTTATAACCAAAAAAGCAAGCCCCCCATATTTGTAACATACTTGCACTACATATGTGGAGCACACTTTCACTAAAATCTTATTTGTTGTTTACTTCAAATGAAAATATTCAGGACAAACCTACGCCGTAAGGTTACTCACGGTCCGGAATACCAATTTAACCGGACAGCTGGCAGTTTTATCTGCTAAACCTGGCCGCCCTTCGTGGGGTGTGGAGAGATGCCTCACGAAGTCACACAGGTTCCCTCCCTGCAGTGCTCGGTCACGTGTCCCCCACTGGGGTCCTTAGACCCACAGCCCCAACCTTCTCAGAGAACACTGGACCTATTCCGTTGAACAAGAAGATACGATTGTACCCATCTTACAGATGGGAACACTGAGGCCAGGAGAGGTTACATGACTTGCTCAATGTTTCAGACCTGCTGCCTAATGCCACTGGCCCATGGGCCTCCCTGCCTCCATGGAGGCGGGGGACACAGGAGCCCAGGGACACGTGGGGCCCACCGGCAGCCGGGAAGTCCCAGGTATGGGCATGAAGCCTGTCCTGGAACACGAAGACCTACTGGGCCTTGCAGGAGCCAGGTCTGCCCACTTCTGCTGAGGCAGGGACACCAGTCTGGATGCTCCAGCCAGCAGCACAGGCCCGCCACCAGAGACAGCCACCATCAGGCCCTGCTGAGCACACAGAGGGCTCCCAGACCCAGACCAGTCTGGTGAGCTCCCCGGAGACAGAGCCCTGATCTCCTGTGGGTCCTGGGAGCAGGTGGGAAGGTTGGGGACCATCCCGTCCCCTGCTTCTCTGGCTCAGTTTCTCAGGGCCAGTCAAGCTGCAAGCATGTCAGAGGAGGGCCAGGCCCCTCAGGAAAGGGGGAATTCAGCTCCCCCAGGCACCCAGCGTCTTGCCCCCGCCCTGTGCAGCCCTGACCAGCAGGCAGAAGGGCACACACAAAGGCACGCAGCTCTGGACAGAGGTGGGACGGTCCTGCCCAGGGCAATGCGGGCGCGGATGGCCGAAGGGCCGGAACCAGCTCCAGCCCCAGCTGGTGGCCAGAGGCGTGCTGAGAACCCCCGGGAGGAGAGGACCCTCTAGTGCAGGCCGCCAGACTCCAGGCCCGCTCCAGGCTGACCGCGTGCGGGGGGCCGGCCAGCACCATCTCCTCTCCCCCTCCAGCCTCTACCCAGGGCCTGCGCTGATGGCCGGCGCCTCCACCCACGGTTCTCTTCTGAAAGCCAGCTGCCCCCCTCCAAGGCCACCCAGAGACCCTCGTCACAGGCTGCCCTTCAGGACGGGCCCGGCCAGCTCTCCCCGCGGTGTTCAGAGACCAGTGAGCAGGGCAGTCCAGGCAGGAGCCCTTGTGGCGGAAGGAAGCAGCAGCGGTGACTGGGAGAGGGCAGAACCCTCCCCTCCAGCCGAGACCTCTGACGCTGCCGGGGGTCCTCCGCCTCCCACCAGCGGGCACCTCCCCTACTGCGCCCCTGGAAGGCTGGACTTGGGGACAGAAGGCCTGTCTCCCCAGGACCTTGCGGCACGGGCTCGGCTGGGCACAAGGGGGCACGGGTTCTCATAAGTGCCCCGTGCGGCCAGCATTGCTACCAGCCCCATTTTGCAGAAGAGCACTGTGGGGCTCAGAGAGGTTCAGGGATTGGCTCAAGGTCACACAGTAAGTGAATGTGGAGCTGGTACCTGAACCCCAGTGGACCAGGGTTTGGCTTCCTCTGGAGACCTGCTTCTTTCCTGACACGGTGGCCACTGGGAATGCCTCCTGGATTCGAGCGGCAGTGGCTCTGGGTCGGTGCCCGTCAGGCCGGCGGGCCGTCTCCCTCAGAGCCACGGGTCACGGGGCCCTCCCTCTCGTGTGGCCTTGCTGACCTGCGCTGAGCCCGCTCCTCTCCTCCTCCTCCAGCTGTGGGCAGAGAGCTCCGGGACCTCCGCCTGCGAGCTCTCAGCATCGGAGATACTGGGACCAGCGAACTGCCCAAGGCAGGGGTCCTGGGAGGGCAGCCCGGGACGCTGGGCCCCGGGCGCCCCCGCAAGGAGGGTCTTTGCTCGACAGCCCCGGGGCGGGGCGAGATTGCACGCCCCATGTCTGTCTGAATTCACTTGTTGGTTGTCTTGACGTCCGACTTACAAAAGAACACCTGTCACCGTGGCCAGCGGAGCCGCAGCTCACGGGAGACCCCCGATCCCCGTCCGGCCCCTGCGGCCGTGGCACGGTCTGTGGGTGCGTTTCGGCAGGGAGCTCTTGCTCAGGCTGGCAGAGAGGCTGGGGTCTGTGCGTCCCCGTCACCCGCCCCGCCCCCAGCCCCTGCGGGCTCTGCCGGGTGCAGACACGGCCCGAGCACCGAGCACCGTCTCTTCTCTGTGCCCTGAGCCCGCGCGACTGTGCAGGGGCCAGCCCACCCCGTGCAGGGGTTGAGGAAGCAAAGGGTTCCGCAGCGGATCACAAAGGAAGCCAGGTGAAGTGCAACAGCGATCAGACGAGAAAACCCAGGTGTGGCGGGGTGCCTCGGGGCCATCCCCGGGGCGGGGGCCCCAAGACCCGCAGCGTGTCCAATACCAGCAGGATCGCCAAGGGGTGCGGAGCTGCCTGCGGCGAAAGGGAAGGGCTGCAAACACCTCGGCAGCTTCTCCCGGGGACCACGCCCCAGATTCTGGAGCACCACTGTCGCCGTGCTCACAGCGACAGAAGACACTGCAATCTGGTAGGTGTGAGCACAGACATGGCCGTGATTTCTTTCTTGGCCAATTCACCAGCTCCCTGACTTCTTCCCCTGGGCCTCTCCGTGCACCCCAATTATGAACCCTTGCCTTGAAGGACCTGCCTTCACACCTGTGCCCGTCTACCCCCTGGCGAAGACGGTGCCTCGCCCCTGCACTCCCCGGGCCACTCTTTCCACCTTGCCCTGAGCTTTGCTTCAAGTGTGTCTCATGAGGGGCTGCTGGGATTTCTGGAAGCCTCCTCCTAGCTGTTCAAGAGCGTCTGGCACTTCTCAGGGTCCCTGGCCACCCAAGGGCCACCCCTAAGTCTCTGTGACAACCAAAACACCCCTAGTAACTGCTCTGGTTGGAAACACCACCTGATCCTAGGTCTGCGGATAGTGGTGTGTGTCTGGCACGTAGTGGCCCCCACATGCACAGCGATAGGGAGGTGCCAGTCCCTGGGTCACTTGAGGGGAGAGAGCCAAGACACCCACAGTACCAGGCCTGTGGCGTGGGCAGCCCGCGGCAAGCCGGAGGAGGAGGTCGGCGGGGGGGGCGGAACGACAGCCTCATCCTGTTAAAATAACTCTGTTGGTCCGGCGTGTCCCCTGCTCCATGACAACCGGGGGTGCGAGCGATCGTCTGAGGCAAGCCTGGCAGTGGGTGGCATCCTCTCTCTCCCTGGGGCCCGGAGGGGCCCGCAGGTGGGCGGGACGGATTCCCTTGGCCCCTAGAGCCAGGGATGGGCACTCAGGGCCTCGATGCTTGAGGACGCACTCAGATGTCACACACGGCTCCCCACGGGGGCCCACGTGGCTCCACGTGGCGTCAGGCACCGAGGACGTGCTCAGACACAGGGATGCGCCTGGACGGCCACGCGCAGGCTCAGGAAGTGGGTCCTCAGGGTCGGGGATGTTGCCCGAAGGTAGGCACCAGCCACCGCCCCACGGGGTCTGGTGCTGACGGGAGGGAGCCCGGGGAGGCACCCTAGCCAGGGCCCGGCTGCCCCCGGGCAGGGGGTCGTGCTGTGGCCCCAGCTGCCCGTCCAGGTGCTGGCAGCCCGGCCACCTTCCCGGGACTGAGCAGCTGGGGTGCAGACGAGGCGCAGATCTGGCCAGGGCCTGCGGGCTCCGGACTGCTGAGTTTGGGGTGGTCTGGCGGCCCCAACTGAGTTTCTCACTAGCCTTTGATCTTCTGGGAGGCAGAGCCCATGGCTTTTCATCTCTGTGTTCCAGAAACCAGTAGAGGGTGAGCACACGGTGGATGAATGGATGGCGGGGTGGACGTCCTTGCCCCCCGGCCTGGCCAGCCTCCCTCGGGGGGGGCTCAGGCACTTGGTGCCCACCAGCACGACCAGCTCTGACCTCAGGAGGCCCTCCTGTAATCCCAGCGGTCACGAGGGCATTAACTGGGCCTCACGTGGGCCCGCGGTTTCCTGGACTCTTTCTCTGCGGGGTCTTCCCAGCATTCCCCGCTCCCAGCATGAAAACCCTCCATTGTCTGGGACCTGCTAGGGCCCAGCTCTCCTTGCACCTGTGGGTGCTCTGGGAACTTGACCCCCAGCTCTCTGTCCCCTGGCTGACCTCACCCTTGCACCCTGGACCACCTACCCAGCACCCATGGGACAGGGCCACAGTGTCCCCTAGTGCCCCACTGAGGCAGGTGGGCAAGGCCTCCCCAGCCCCACCACCCCCCTCCTCTCCAGGGGATCCTTTCAGGTACCCACCCATCACCCAGGACCCACACCAGATGCCGCTTGAGGGACAGGACGCTGAGCACCGGGGACCTTTCTGGGACCCAGTTTCCTCACCCATGAGCTAAGCGGCTGGACCGGACAGTCCTCAGCCCGCCCTGCAGGCACCCCGGGAGGGACAATGGACCGGAGGAGGCCGGGGGGAGGCTGAAGGAAGCAGGGCCTTGGCACCTCAGCGGGTGGGACAGAGAGGCCCAGAGCTGAGGCTCCTGTAGGGCCCCCCCTTACCAGCCAGCTCCAGCCCGCTTCCTCTGTTCTGGTCCTTGGGTCCCCTGCAGGGCTGCGGGGCGCTCACAGCACAGCCCCCCTTGTGCTGAGGGTCCCCTGCAGGTCCCCCCGGTGCTGAGGGAGGCTGGCCTCATGGTTGTCTGCTGGCCCTCCCCTGGCACCACCGCCCAGCACCAGGGTCTGGTTTTCTGTCTTCCCACGCTCAGCCCCTTCCCGGCGGGTCCGCAGACAGTCTGGGCTCCCCTGTGAGACAGCAGCGGTGGCGGACAGGGCTCCGGGCCTCTGGGGGACTGAGGTCAGGGCAGACAGCAAGGGAGCAGGATTGATGGAGCCCCTCGGGGCTGCCCTGTCACCCAGCCAAGCCTCCAGAACCCAGGGAACATTTAGCACAAATGAGCAACGCGCCCGGGCTGCCGCACCAGGAGGAGGCTGTGTGCTGGGCCCCGGGCCGCCCTCTGCCTCCCTGCGGCTCCAAAGCCCGCTCGGCCTCCTGGCCCCTCGGCCCCACTCCCTCCCCGCCGGCATTCCAGCCGGGGGCCCTCCCGCTTGCAGGTGGGGAGCCCGAGCCTCTCCGAGGAACACCCGCGTCACCGGGTAACAACTCCGTCAGCCGGGTGCCCCCAACCCCACGAGGGTCGGAAGGCCGGCCCCCCTCGATGCCCACCCTGGTTCTGGGCCATGACACGGAGGAGATGTGCTGGGGGCTCAGCCGGTCCAGGCACTGAATGTCGGAACACGTGGCCCCCGCCCTCCCGCCCCAGATGCAGAAGTTGAGGCTCCCGGGGGCCGGAGATGAGCCACGGACCCAGGGGCAGTCGGGGCCCAGACCCGTGGTCTCTAAGCGCCCCCACGCCAGGGATGTGCCCCGAGAAGCTTGTGGGCGGCGGGGGGTGTGGAGCGGGCCGGGAGTCGGCCCGACTCCTCCCCGGGTCACCAGGGCCCCTGAGCCTGCGGCAGGCATGGGCACACGGGGACGCGTGGCCCTCTCCCGAGGGGCCACCGTCACAAAACACCCAGGGCCCAGGATCGCTGTCACCAGGCAGAAAGAACCCGAGAGCGTGGAGCAGACGAGCCAGGCCACCTGTGGCCACGGGCCACACTGTGGCCCGACTCACGTGCCACAGTCCTAACCTGCAGGACACGGGACGGGGCCCATATCCGAGTATGCAGTCTTGGCAGAGGTCACTGCTTCAGATGAGGTCTCACGGGAGTCGGTGGGCCCCTAATCCCACAGGACTGCTGTCCTCACCTCCGCAGGCTCAAACCTCGAGGCCACACGAGGAGAAGGCCCTCGAAGAGGGAGCCAGACACCTACAGGCCGCGGAACGCCAAGGACGGGATGGCGGCTGCTGGAGAAGCAGGGAGGACTTGGAGCAGATTCCGCCTCTCCGCTGCGGGACCAAGCAGCCCTGCCCACACCTGGATTCCCAGCCTCCAGCCGCCCACCACCATACGACAACCTTCTGTGGTGTCAGCGGCCGGGTGCCCGCGGCCCCCTGGGCGTCTTAGCGCAGCCCTGGGAAGCCGGTGCGCTCCCGACCCCCGGCACCCAGCCCAGGCCTGGCGCAGGGGAGGTGCCTGCAGTCATTTACTGCCGAGGCGTGCCCAGACTTGGGGAGCACCGCAGGAGGCAGGGAGAGCCCCAGAGTGTGGGTGGCTGGGGCTGCCCAGGGAAGCGGGGCGGCGGGGCCAAGCTCCCTGGGGAGGATGGAGCCGGCCACGTGCCGTGGGCGGGCATGGGGAGAAGCCACTTGGTGGGAGGGGGCGTGTGCCAGGGAGGTGAGGAGGCAGGAGCTCGTGGGACGTGACCCCAAGACCACGGGCAGATGAGGGGATGGGATGAGGCTGACCTGGCCCCCTCAGGGGCTGCTAGACCCACCTAGGACTCTAGGGTTCCTGCTGGGAGAGCATGTGTGCACCCCTCCCACCCACAGATTCCACGGCCGTCTGAAGTCAGTGGAGAAGCCTGGCGGCCTGGGCCCTGCCCCCCCAGTGCAGAGGCCACGCCGGGAGGCCACACCTGCCCTCACCTCATACCTGGCTACTGTGTGCTCCCCCCGGGAAGGTGGGACAAGCCTGGGGAGGGAGGAAACATCCCCCGTCTGCACACCAGCTCCCCCCCCTCCCCAGGAGACTTCCGGCAGCTCAGGGCACCTGCCTGGGCCTGTACCTAGACAAACGCCAGCAAGCAAGGCGGCCAGCCACTGCGGCAGCGAGGAGCCAGGCTCCGGGCTGGGTGGCCTCAGGCTGCAGTCCTCCCGCTCCTGGGCCCGTTTCTTCTCCCGGATGTGGGCCGTGAGCTGACCCCACGGGGCCGCAGTGACCAGGGGTGGCACCAGCAAGGAGAGAGTGGCCCGCAAGGCCTGAACTAGGTGGCAGGGTCCAGCTCCTCCAGGTCCCTGATGCGGGTTGGGAGTCTTGGTGTGAAACCACAGTGAACCAAACCAGGTCTTGGGAAGAAGATTTGGGGTTACGAGACAGGTGCCCAGCCTCTCGCTGCCTGGGCATGTCCAGGCCTGGGAGTGGATACCGGTCCCACGCCCAACCTGGCTCCCGGTGGCCTGGGGTGAGCCCCTCCTCTGGCCTGTCTCCTGTCCAGGGCCGGCAAGGCGGACACTCGTGCCTGTGGGCGTGGATACCCCAGCTCGGGCACGGACACACGCCAGCCAACCGAGCTCTCCTCCTGGCTCTGACGCCCGGCCTGCTGCAGGGCCAGAGTGTCCCTAGTCCCTTTCCCAGGAGGCCTCTGTGGCCCTCAAGCTCGGGCTTACACTGTTCCTTTATTTTGCCGGCGTGGAGCCAGCCCGACGTCCCGTCTCCTAGGCTCGCTGGCCCCTGGATCAGGCATTTGTCCGTGACTCCTGGGGGACCCGGCCCAGCATGGTAGTGCTGGCCAGCGATACACAGCCGGGCCATCCCGTGTCCACCCCGGGGTCACCTGATTCACGCCCTGGTGCCTGGGAAGAGCCCTCCGCAGCAGGGCAGGAGCAACAGGCCCCGAGGCCCCCTGGAGAGCTGGCCTTCACAGACAGGCATGCAGGACCCCGCAGAGGACAGGCCCAGCTCCACGGAAGGCTGACTCGCCCGCAGCCCTGTCCCCACGGAGGCAGGGAGGCCAGAGCCGAGGCTCAGGAGGAGTTCCACTTCACACAGGTTCTAAGCCGGCCGCAGAAATGGAGCCAGGCCCCGGACAGGCATCAGAAGAAGGCAGCTGGTGGCCCACCGCGGCCTGGCCTCGGAATCCTGTTTCAGGTCTCTGGACTAGAAAGGCTCGAGGCCTTCAGAGAACTCGGGAACCCGGGGCCGGGCAGCAGCGAACGCCACAGGCTTTGGGGCCAACGGGCTGGACGCAGCCCCTAGCGCTCCCTGTGGCCTACGTGCGCTGAGCAAAGTTACGTGGCTTCCCTGGGCCTTGCTTTACTGGTGCCTAAGTCAGGTCTGGGAGCGCCCTCCCTCATCTGATGTGTCAGGCAGACGGCAGCGGGAAGAGACGTGCGCGGGGTCTGGGTCCTAACAGGGGCTCTCGGACCGCAGGGGTCTGCCCGGGCCCGCCGAGACCTCGGGGCAGGGGCGAGGTGGAGAACACGCGGCCGGGCCAGCAGGCAGTGTGTGGGGCGGGTGCCCCTCCTGGGGACCTTCCGGGGCTCGTGGCTGTGGCTGTCGCGTGTGAAGACGCGGAGGCAGAGAGGCCAGGCGGGGCGGGAAGCTGGCGCAGCGGGACTGCCGTCTGAACCCGGGCCCAGGGAGCACGGCCCTCCTCTCGCAGGAGCACGGCAGTGTGTCCGGCAAGGGGCTCAGACCGTTGCATCATGCAGGTGGCCCTGCTGAATCCTGGCTCCCTTGGGCCTCCCCACCACGCGCCTCCCCCCGTCTCCAGGCTGGGGATGATGAAACCGTAGGTCCTCGAACGGTGGAGGCCGGATCGGCGGCCTAACTGGGGGCCGAGGACCGCCTGGGGACCCGGGCGTGAGCCGGGTGGCTTGTGAGAGCCCCAGACCACAGCCTAGGCACAGATGCTGGGTGGGTTCTTCTGGGCCCAGCCGGGAGGGCCCTCCCTGGGGTGTGGGGGGCAGGCCCAGGGCTTCTGCGGGCCCTCCCCGGGAACCCCTCCCCACCCCCGCAGCCAGAGCCAGCACAGGGAAGCCACGGTTTCTGCCGATGGGCCGAGGGTGGTCCCCGCTGTGGCTTCCACGGTCCGCCGGTAACCACCGCGGCTGGCAGGTGGGCAGGGGGGCGGCCAACGGGTTCTCGCTGCACAGACGGGCCCCCCTGACCTCCAACCCTCAGCGCTGGACCCCCTAGGCCCTTGGTCAGCCCCCGCCCAGCCTGCGTGGCAGGACACGTGTGGGTCCCCAGACCGAGAAGCTCCCCGGTGCCAGGAACTGGGCCGGCTCCCGTGGCCACGGCGGAGCAGCGTACGGACGCACGTGGTCCCTGTCCCCAGCGCCCCGGGGAGGCTCAGAGCCGGCACGGGAAGTGGCTCGCGGGTCGGGAGGCCGGCGCCGAGGGGTGTCGGGAAGCAGGAGCAGCTGGCGGCGCCGGTGGGCGTGGGTGAGGCGGCACGGGGCCCGGCGGCCGACGGCTGAGGCACCCGGCCCGAGGGACGGCTCCCCTGTGGCCTTACCAGGCCCGCGTCCTCCCTGTAACACCACGACAGCTGTCCTGGCCGCGTGCCAGGCCCGGCCGCCCAGAAACATCGCAGGAAGTGGCGACCGGGAGCCCCGGGAGCCCCAACATCGCCCCTTCTCACAGCCCGCCGCCCTTGCCGGTCCCCCGACGGAGGCTGGAAGCACCGCCCGCAGACCCACGGCCATGTCCGTGCCCCCGGGCCACCGCACCCGGGCCGGCTGGGTCAGGGCGAGCTCGCGACCCCAGGCCCCGAGGAGAGGAGACCGAAGCCAGGGCTCCCCGAGAGGCGCGTGCGGCTCGGGGCCACCAGAGGGCGCCTGGCCCACAGAGGCTGGGCCCAGTCGCACCAGGAGGGGACACTGGGCTTGCTGCTGCCCAGGGAGGTCACCGTGTATCCTCTGCTCCACGTGGCGCTGGCACTCAGCGCAGCGCCTGGGCCCTGACGGGCCCCTGTTGTTCCCGTGTTCAT
This sequence comes from Ailurus styani, assembly GCA_002007465.1. Lineage (NCBI taxonomy): Eukaryota > Metazoa > Chordata > Mammalia > Carnivora > Ailuridae > Ailurus > Ailurus styani. The sequence goes on from LNAC01001113.1 coordinate 169,640, forward strand.
GGGGGCTTTCGCCACGGGCGGTCCGGAAGAGGAGCGACTCTGAAAAAGCCCTTGGTCCTAGGATGGAAAAGGCTTGGGGCACCGGGAGGAAGGGGCCCTGGCAGGGAGGGCGCTGACCCTGCTCGGGGTGCAGTCCCCGGCGTTCCAGGCCCGGAGAAGTGCGGCACCCGAGCCCCGACCAGCCCGATGCGAGGACAGCTGCTCCCCCAGGGCAGCCACCCTCCTCCAGCTGGACAGACAGACAGCACCCCATCTGCACCCATCACACCCACAGCCTGCGAGGCACTGGGACCTCCCTGGGTCCCTAATCCCCTGCATCCAGCCGAAGGAGAACAAGACCCAGCCCCCCCGCCCCAGCCCCGCCCCCCGTTGGCATCCTGTCTGCCCCACTCTCTCCCCTCCTGCCTCAGGCTCGCAGCCCCTGGCAGCTACCCACACTCTGCCACTCTGTCTCCCGGGCCTAACCGGGACAGAGGCCTGTGGATTCGAGTAAGTTTAGCATGGTCCCTAAGGCCACAATGACCAAGTGGCAATGGATACAAGAAGGAGAGGCACAGGGGAAGGCTTCCATCCCGGTTCTGGGGCTCGGTGGGGGCAGCGGCTCAGTCGACCCTGAGACCCAGGCCTGGGGCAGGATCCAGCAGGAGGGCCAGGGACACCCAGGCAAAGGTTCCTGTGTCTGTGGGAGGAGGGGTGGTGGTGGGCAGAGGACCCCGAGCTGGCCCAGGCACCCAGGCATGCCCACCTGTCCCACCAGAGAGGCAGTCCTGACAGTGACAGGAACTCTCAGGAGATGGAAACACAAGAAGCCCTGCTTTGGGGTCCTTGGGGTGGGGGGGCTTTCCAGAACCTTGGAGTGGGGGGAGCAAATACGTCAAAGGATCTCTCAAGGCAGCCCTCTGTGTGTCTGACCTTCCAGGGGCCAGAACCTGGCTGCCTTCCTCCCACTCCCCAGCAAGGCAGGGCCGTGGACCTCACACTGATCCTCGCCCCTGTCATTTGGAATTCCTGCAGCCGTGGTCATTCCTGTCCTCCGGGCCACCATTCGAGCAGAGCCCTTACTTGCACACGCCTCCCCCTGGTTCGGGAGAAATCCCCTCCCGAGAAGAATCTGGTGTGCTCTGCGGCTGCCCACCTCGTCCCAGGCACCCCGCACGGCCCCAGTGTGCTCCCCACGCCATCGGCAGTTTGAGGAGCCTGGGGGTCTGCGCGGTCCTTAGGACAGTGTACTCCAGCCCCCACCCTCACATACACTGGCTCCAGAGCTCCTCAGAGGCTTGCAGGGAGGGGGCGGGCAGGACTGCGGGCAGCTGTGGGCCTGAGGATGCCTGGGAGGGTCGATGCTCTTACAAAGAAAAGACACGGCCCCTGGGCGGGATCCAAGGCGCCGACCACCTGCAGCTCAACTCCGCGCCAGAGGCAGCCGGGAGTGCCGGGCCGGCGGGTACAAGTTCCCTGGGCAGGAATCCGCGCCTGCTGGCATTCCCGCTGGAGGTGGCAGAGGTGGCGCCTCACCCCCACCCCCAGGCGCGGGCTGGCACTCTACCCCGCAGGGGCCCGGCTCCGGCCAGGAACGGGGGACCTCTGATCGAACCCAGCGAGGCTGCCGCTGCTGGGGATCCCCCGGGAATCCTCAGGCCCGACCCGAGGCGGAGGCCCGGCCGACCAACCGGGAGTCCCCAGCCCGCGGCCGCCCGGCCGGCCGACCCCGCCGACAGCCCAGCGCGCCCCGGGTTCGGA
>LNAC01001113.1:178428-199269 GCA_002007465.1 Ailurus styani
CGGGGCGGGGCAGGACCTCCGGCGGCTCCTGACCCTGCAGACGCAGCCCTTAGCCTCCCGGGAGCACTGGATTCCCTCCAGCGTGCGGGCGCCGGGCTGAGCCGCCCTGGCCCCACATGCGGCCTCCGGCTGCCTCTGCCTCCATGTTCTTATAGGAAAAATGGCCACAAAACAAGGTTGTTCCCTGGTTAGCCAATAAAACCCCAACCAAACCAAGGGGCTGACACTCCCCGATTTAAAAGCTTACTGCATCGCTACAGAGCAAGTCAACACAGCATGACGCTGGCCTAGAGGTGAACCTTTAGACCAACGGGCGAGGACGGAAGGTCGGAAATAAGCCCTGGCACACTGACGGCCAGCTGAATCTCGACGAGGGTGCCAGGACCATCCAAGGAGAGGAAGAATCGTCCCCTCAACAGATGGTGCTGGGCCCCTGCCTCACACCACACACAGAAATGAGCTCGAGATGGATCAGAGAGACCTGCACGGAAGGGCCAAAATGATGAAAACTCTCAGAAGGAAACCCTGGGGGGAGTCTTCGTGGCCTTGGACTTGGCGACAATTTCTTAGCTACAACACCAGAACACAGGCGGCCAAGGAAACGCTGGAAACACTGGACACTCAAGGTTAAGAACCTCCGGCATGGAGAGAGTGCAGAGACAGCCCGCGCACGGGAGAAAACGTTTGCAGGTCACACCCCTGAGAAAGATCTCGGATTCGGGATCTAGAACGGACTCTCACGGCTCAGCAACAAAAGGTCAAACAATCCCACTGAAAAATGAGCAGAGGACTGGGCAGACATTTTTCCAAAGAAAATACGTAAATGGCCAAAAATACATGAGAAGAGGCTCCACATGGTCAGTCACCAGGGAAATGCAGCCCCAGGCCACAGTGGGATGCCCGTCCCCCCACCAGGGCGGCTGGGATCAGGTGGTGAATCGTCTGGCCGGGGTGCGGGGGTCTGACCCCCTCGGGCACCGCAGGCGGGATCGGGAAATGGGGCAGCCGCCGTGGGAAACAGTTTGGCGGTTCCTGGAAAAGTGAAACAGACTTCTCGTTGGATCTAGCCGTCCCACACCTGCGTGTATACCCCAAAGAATGGAAGCAGGCATTCAGACAAAAACCGGTGCACAAATGCTCACAGCAGCCTTAGTCACGGGAGTCGAAAACGGGCAATAACACCAGGCCCGTCGACTGATGATGAGATAAGCAAAGGGTGGTCCAGTCACACAATGGAGTATTATTCAGCCACAAAAAGGAATAAGGTCCTGAACGAACCTCAAAATTGTTATGCTCCGTGAAGGAAGCCAGACACAAAAGCCGCGTTGTGCGATCGGGCTTTGGGGAAAGATCCCGAGCGGGGCAGCCCCCAGACACGGGGGGCCGCTGGCCAGGCCCCGAGCTAGGGGAACGGGAAGGCAAGGAGTGACCCCGACTGGGGAAGGGGCTTCTTTCTTGAGAGATGAAAAGGTTTTTGTTTTTTCTTTTTAAATTTATTTAAGAGACAGAGCGTGAGCAGGGAGGAGAGCGAGAGGCAGGCTCCCTGGAGAGAGAGCAGGGAGCCCGATGCAGGACTCGTCCCGGGACCCCGGGATCATGACCTGAGCCGAAGGCGGACGCTGAACGACGCAGCCCCGGGTGTCCGGGGACGGAAATGCTTTACGACCAGACAGAGGTGGTGATCCCGCACTTTGAACGAGCTCCGCGCACCGACTGCTACGTTTTCTAGTGGTTAATTTCATGTTATGTGGATTTTACCCCAATAACAAAACAAAGCAGAACAAAACTGAGCTGTCCCGAGTGTAAATTGGATTAAATCTTGAAGCCGGGGGAGGGCGGGCACCCACATCCTTGCTGAGATCCCGAAGAGTGCCTTCCAGAACGCAGACAGCCTGGGACCCGGAGCAGCTTGTCGGGGGTCCACACCGTAGCTTCAGCTCCTAGTCGGACCGCGCTTGTCACTGGGACGCTGGAGTCTGTCCCAGGAAGCCTGGGGTTGCAGGGGTGGCAGGTGCCTCTGGAGGGCCCTCGGGAGGGCTTGGGTGGGGGGAGAGGAAGTTCCCCGGGAAGTGCTGAGCTTCTCAAACTCGGAGGCCAGGGCCAGGGGTTCTGGGCGATGCTTTAGTTTCCTGTCTGCTCCCGATGGATTTCTACCTTTGCAGTGCACAACATCCATGCCCTCCCAGGGCCAGATTGTCATAGAGGCTTCCCTGTGCTCACCCATCCCATTTCTCACCACCCCAGAGATGTCGTGGGCCACACACAGCAGCCCAGGAGTGTGGAGAGGAGCTGGCCAAGGCGTCGGTTACTCCGTTCATCTCCCCTGCAAGCCAGCTGCCCAGCCCAGGGGCGAGTGCGCCCGCACCCTGCCAAGCCCCTTCCCTGTGCCCGCCTCTGGCTCCTGAGCTCAGAACTCCCAGTGGGGGCTGGGGCAGGAGGACAGTCACCTTTGCCTGCGTGGCAGCACCCGAGGGCACTGTCCCTACCTGGACATTTGCCCCATGCCCTGTCCAGGCCGACAGCCCGGCCCCAGGATTTGTGCCTCCCCAGGAAGACTGCCGGTGACTGGGCCCCCAGAACCTCTGACCTAAGTGGGCGAGACACACCCCTCAGGGCCGGGTTCAGAATGAGGCTCGACTGGGAAGCACAGACGTGTCCAGCTTCTAACAGAGAAGTGGGTCACCAACCGGCGTGCTTTCTGCTCCACTCACCGCCTTAGGAAGACCCCAACCCCAGGCCTGCTTCCTCTGGCCTCAGGCTCCTTCCCACACTATCTGCCGGTTTTCCAGAAGGAGCTATTCTCGACAAATGCCCAATTCTACAGCTGCACTCTCAAGCCATCTGGGATTGGGCATTGTGATGTAATTGTGGGTGCAAAACACACAGAGGCCTCACCTGCTGGCCATGCCTCCCTCTAGTGCTTAGAAACACCCAGAGTGACCCCGGGGGCCTGCGGTGACGTCGCATGTACCGATTAGCAGGAGGGCTTGGAGCCCTGGCACTTCCATGTTGACAGGCCTGACGTGAACCGGCAGCGAGGCTGCCAACAGCAGGGTCCGCCGGGACAGGGAGCACTGCGTGCAGCCCCTGTCGGAGATGGTGGAGGGGCTAGGGGGTGGGGCAGAGCGGCTGAAGACGGCTGCTCTCGGCCACCTCTGGTTTGCGTGGCCAACAAACCAGAGTTTAAAGTTTTCTAAAAATCTAAGAAAAACCCCAACAAAACTCCAAACTCTAGTAATACATGTCTATGTGATTGTTGAAACAAAATTCCAAATTCAGAAGTATACGAACAATAAAAAGAAAGTCCCTGTTCACACTTTCAAATCACAGCCTCTCTCCAGTGGGGTTGAAGTTAACACTGCAGGCATGCCCTTCTAGAACTTTCTCTGGGGTTCTTACGTGGGCACCTCTGTTCGGGTTGAGCAGAAATACTGTTGGGCAGCTTTTTTTTTTTTTTAACTACACCAAAAGTCCTGGTGGTCCTTCCACGTTTGTACCTACAGATCGCCTTGGTATTTGCAATGCGTTGCCTACCTTCTGCAAAATGGCTGCATTTTCCCGCGGTGAATCCACGCCTCTGCTCTAGAGTGTTGTTATTTCAAACAAAATGACATTAAAGCGGCACGGGGGGCTTTCTGTGAGCACACATCACCGTTTCTCTAGGACAGATGCTCTGAAACGCATCCGCTGAGCTAGGGGATGTATGGATACTATTTTCAGCAGCCACGACTCACTGTCGTCCAAAGGGACCAGGTCAGGGAAGCACCTGTTCACGTGGGTGCTTGTTGTTTGCCCACCTGGGGGCGAGAGGCTGTCTGGGGAGGCTCTCTGTGTGCGTGTGCTCCCTGAGGATGGGGTGGGGTGGGAGTGGGGTGCGTTTCCTTCAACCGGTGGCCCGTCTACGCAAGCATGCCGCCGTTTCTCCCCCTCATCGTCGGGCTTTGTCATACTGATCATGGAGGAGCTCTCTATGGATTAAAGATCGGGCTCTTGCCTGGAATCCGTGCTCAGCTCTCCCTCCTTCCCCTCCTCCACGGATGATATGCCAGTAAATATGCTTCCAACATACACAGATCTATTTCTGGGCTCTTATCCTTGGATTTCTCTGTATATTTCTGTCTGGGCGGAGGCCACACTGACTTGAACGTGGTAGTTTAACAGGACATATATTTCTTAGCTTTGACAATTTTTTCCTATTCATTGAAATGCTCTCCTCCACAAGAACTTTGGGTTCAACCTGTCAAGTCCCATAAATAGCAGATGGGAATTGCCCTGAATTTGTAGTTAAGTGCTTAGGAGAACCGATTTTTTCCCCCTCAAAATTGAGAATTCTATGTATTTCAAATTTCTCTTTTTATTCACTTTTTTTATTGCTTTTCAGTAAAGTTTGATACTTTTCTTCATCTAGGCTTAAATTTTTGGATTTATTTTTAGACGTTTTTGGCTGCAAGGAATGTATTTTTGACAATGTATTTCCACGGGTCACTGCTGTGTTCGGGACAGGTCGTGACTGTGGGACACTTATCTTCCTTCCCGTCTGACTCACAATCTGACTAGATCACCCAACTAATTCTTTTCTGTGTTTTCAGTCGGCTCCGTGCCCATCGTGGGGCTCGAACTCACGGCCTCAAGATCAGGAGGCGCTCACTCGGTGGACTCAGCCAGCTGGGCACCCCGATTATCTGACGAGTTTTAATGGGATTTCAGTTGACTTCTGATTTCTTGGTAGTGCCTACAATTAGCCAGAACTTGACCTTTTAATTTCCAAATATTTCTGTCTTTTCTTTTTTTTTTCACATATTATTATCTCACCTGAGATCTCCAGTAAAATATTGGTGGATGATGAAATGTTTTAAAATATTGACGATCACGAAGACACTTGTTTTTTACCTCCTGACTTCTTTTTAAAGTTTTCTGGCTCATTGTGATGTTGGCTGAAGGTTTCTAGAAGAAATCTTTATCAAGTTGGGGAAGTTTACTTCTATGCTTTCCTTGCTAAGAGGTTTGTTTTAAAAATTTTAGTAGGGAAGGACACCGAGATTTTTCGCATCCGTTTTGACGATTCCTCTTCTCTCACTGCCGTGGATTATATTCCTAGAGCTGCCGACGCTGAACCATCCCTGCATTCCGGGATTAAGCCCGACTTAAAATGGAGGCATTTTTAACAGTGTCCTGGCCGTGGTTTGCTACAGTCAGCCTCCAAGCCCTTTAGTTCTGACGGTCTGGCTGACTTCTGCTCGGGGGACCTCCCCCAGGCTCGGGGCTGGTGTCGGTGTCCTTGTGTCTGTGGGTGGGAGGGACCCAGTGGGCTGCTGTTTGACCAGGTGTGACTGACGGCCCCTGTCAGCCTGGCCTCCGGAGGCCAGCTCTCGGTGCCGCATGTCCCGCAGTGCAGTCCGGCAGGTTCTCTGTGGAGCCGGCGGCCTCCTGTCCTCCCTCTGGGCTTCCGGCGGCCTCTTAGCCTCAGTCAGCATCGTGCGTGCTCTTGACGGCACCGTCCTGCCGCGGGGAGCCTGGTGGCCTGGCCTTTTGCAGGGCGGCCTGGAAAAGGGCGGCGGTCTCCAGGTGGGCTTCTACACCCTCCACCTGCTGAGGAGGGGGGCTTCTGCCGTGGGCCTGCCGTCCCTCCTCCCCCACCCTTATACAGTGGGTCACTGTGGAAGCCTGGACGACAGAGAGGGCCACCCCTCGGGAGGCCCGGGTGCTGCTCTGGGCACAGCGTTTGGGGGCTCTGTGCCCAACAGGCTTCTGGTCCCTGGGTGGACCCGCACGATGGGGCACGTGGAGGGTATAAGCAGGCTCCCCCCAGCCCGACAGAAACCACCGCTCCACGTTGCGGATGCTTGGCGCTGGCCCTGTTGGCAGGCTTGGTGGCTGGTCGTGACGCAAGGATGCGGGGCCCATCTGCAGATGGCCTGGGGCCCTGCCAGGACCAATGCCACCCTCCACAGAAGCCACAGAAAGCACGCTAATGCAGGACGTGGGGCCTCAGGGAGGAGCCTTGTCAGCTCCTGGCCAGGTGTCTGCATCTTGGGGCTCCTGCTGCCTGTCCTGGGAGCCCAGCCAGGGGTCTTGGTCCCTCCAGAGCCCGGAGGCCTGGTGTCTGCTCACACAGGAGACCATCCTCTATCCTTCATCCTTCACCACATTTTCCAGGGACTTCTCAGGAGGCAGGACTCAGTCCAGCATTGGCCCTGAGCCCAAGGCCTTCTTCACGCTCCCTCCTCAGCCCTCACAGCAGTCAGGCAGCCCCTCCCCATGTGTCCCCTAAATACTGAGCAGAGCCTGCCTGGGCCTTTTGTGAGGGTGGGGGGTGTCGGCTGGTCCATGTCTGTCCCAACGCACCGAGGGGGAGGGAAGGGGCGGGTTCAGGCACTGGCTGGCAGAGTCCTGACCTCTGCCGTGGACAGCAGGGTGGGGGGCAGGCCTCAGAGCCCCGGATGCCCTGGCAGGCTAGGGTGCGGCCCTGGGGAGGGGCTCTTGGCAAGCCCCACCTGGCCACCCGCGGCCTGGGCCGGCTCCTCATGCCCTGCAGGGGCACCACCTCATTGACAGACGAACATAAAATAAATGGGATGTCCCCAAGCTGGTAGGGAGGCTCTAGGAGTCTGTCTGACACAGAGTAGGCTGTCCAAACCTTGACAGTGAGGGCTAGGGCAGGATCGGTGGCACGCAGGCTGAGTTTCCCTTGAAATGTACAGTGGTTTTGTTTTTCGTTTTTTTCTTCTTTAAATTATAGGAGAAAGGAGCACTTGGCACAGTACAGCTTGGGACTTGCCAAGCCCAAACTATTTGAAAAAAAAAAAAAAAGAATCGCAAGATTTTTTGCCCAAATTCTAAAAACCCTTTGATTCTGCTTGAAATTCAAGGTCTGTGCAGATGGCCCTGAAGATGAGCCCGGCCACTGGGTGGAGGCGGAGCCATGGGCCGGCCCCCCAGGGTGACCGCAGTGTGGCCCTGGGAGGTGGCTGAGGTAGGGCTCCACCCCAGCGCCTGCCCAGTGAGGGAAACCTGGAGGGCAGTGGCCAGCACTCAGTGAGATGTTCCCAGACACCCTCTTCCTCCTCCCCCCTACCCGAGAGCACAGTCGTTTGCATTCAGAGCAGTGAGTGGGTGATCCCAGCCCCCTAGACATCTAGGGCTCTCCCATGGCGGGGCCCGGGGGAGCAAGGCCCAGGGTTCCCCAGATATCGGTTGGAGGGAACAGTCCACCCAAGACGCCCTCACTCTGACACCAGTGGCAAGTCTGTGGTCCCCAAGACCACCCGTGAGTCCTATGATTCACCTGAATGACGCTCAGAACCCACCAGAGCTGTCGAGGTCGGGAAGGGAGCAGCCACGGGGAGGGGCATGGGGCAGAGCTCAGGACACACTCTGCACGAGAAGCTTCCCTGTCCGCGCGTGGAGTCGGCACAGCGTGCCCTCCACGCATCGACGTGAGGTCAGCATGCACGGAGCGCGCCCACGGGGTGCCCCTCTCCCGAGTCTTTGCTGGGCCTGCATTGCCCCATCTCATAGGACGATTCACGGATCGATTGACTGGTTGTGCAAGCAGCTGACCTCAGTCTCCAGCCCTTTTTGAAGTCAAGTGATACCACATGACCCGAAGACCCCCACCCAGCAGTGCATGGTCACGGCCCGGCGTGCCTGAGGCCCCCGGGGAAACGAAGACACTCCTACGGGACTGGATGTCCCAAGGGTTCGGAAAGCACCTGCCGAAGCTGAGGGCAGACCTGGGTTCGGGCAAGGCCGAGTTCTCCACTCCGTAGACCTGCCCTGGGAAGCCAGGCCCCAGCTGCTTCTGCGGTCCCCAGGCTGTCCAGTTCCCTGGCTTGAGCCCGGTGACCCACGCCGGCTCCGAGGGCCGCGCCCCACTGGATTCCTTGGAAGCGAGGGCAGCCCCGCAGGGGCGAGTGCGGGGGGCTCCAGAGGGCCCGGGGTCTCCGGCCTGGGGCTGGCCTCTCTTCCAGTGCTGCCAACGGGGTGTCCAGCTCCGCCGCCCTGAAGTAGGCAGGCGCCACCCTGCAAGTCCTCGGGGTCACCACAGCCACGCCTCCCCCTGAGGGTCCCCAGTGCATGACTGGGGGTGAGTGTGTGGGCCCAGCCTCAGGAAAATGACCTGGAGCCCCACCCCACGTCCCCGCGGGTCAGAGAAAGAAGAGGCCACTGGCTCCCTGAGCCCAGGCCCTCCCCCACTTCGTGGGAAGGAAAGGGAACACGGAGGCAGGTCGTTCTGGAATCTTCCAAGAGCGAGGCTCCATCCACCCTGGGTGACTGATGACAGAGCTGGGGCTCCCTGCCAGGGAGGGATGCAGGGAGAGGAGCCGGGCTGCCAGGCATGGCTGCAGGGGCTCCCTGCCAAGTCTCGGCCCCACCCCTGCCTGCAGTGCGGGCCGGCTCCGTCCGCACGTGGTGCACAGGACAGGGATGGCGGAGGGGCACATAAACCCCGGGACGTGTCCGGAGAACGTCTCCCTGGGGCAGAGGACCTGTCTGCTCAGCTCGTCCTGGACGCCGAAGCCTGCGCCCCCCTCCCCCAGCTATCCTGGGGGTGGTGGGGGTGGGGAACACGAGGCTGCAGAGCCCTGTGTGGTGCTCACCTTCAGGGTGACGCCACTCATTCATTCATTCATTCGTTCTTTCCGCATTCAGGGCACCTGCTCTGTGCCCCATGCTGTGAACCCTGAAGTGCTCTGGAGCTGGAGCCCTGGCCTCCCAGCAGTCGCCGCGGACTGTTTCAGAACGTTGCCAAGGAGCTGACGGTTCTGAGTGAAGAAGAAGTCCCTGGGTCAGAATTCAGGGAGGCTACGGGCTGCACAGAGCGGGCAGCCTGACGGGCAGCCCCCAGGGTTTGCAGGGAGGGCTCTGGGAGGGGCAGTCCTGCGATTGCAGACCTCCGGCCGCAGGGCCCGGACAAGCACACGGCCGTGCGCGCACGCACGTGCTGTTCCACCCTCTCTGCCGTCACATAGGGGTGCGCTCTTCCCACTCTTCTACCCACGGCTCCGGAACGGAATACCCTGCGCTGTTCTTGCTTCCCTGAGTCTCCCGGTGCGTCCCTGCGCACACGCGTCCTTGGACCTGCCTGTCCTGATGGACGCGTGGGCTGTTCCCGGTCTTGTCCTCAGGTCGTTTCTCGGGCGCTGAGGTTCAGCCGAAGGGTCCTTCCTGACAGGCAGGGGGTCATCTTGGTGTAGGGCTAGGTGCCCCCTCCGGGGCCTTTCACCGACTGACAGCCCTGCACCAAGGCGGGCGGTCCTGCCTCCCCGGGGCCCTGGCTCCGCGGGGCGTCCACACAACGGTCCCCCCGGGCGGCAGCGGGCGGCCGCTGTGCGCTGTCGTCCAGGCCTTCCCTCGGGAGAGGAGCGGAGGGTCCCCTGCCCGGGGCGGCCTGTTTCCTGCCGTGGGAGCTGCTCTGCGCGCTCGAGCCTGAGCCCGTCGGGGCGTCTGTCCGAGCCGAGATGCGAGCGTTCTCCCCGGCCCTGCTTAGTGCCCCTGCTCTTACCCTGGAGGTCAAGGCGGGGCTGCAGGGGGCTGCCCTCCGTCCTCTTCCCCACGCCGAGGAGGGCAGAGGGCACAGCTGTGTCAGCGGCTCCTCGCCTCCCTCCGTTTTCAAAAACTTTATTTGGGGCAGCTGGCTGGCTCAGTCCTTAAGCGTCTGCATTTGGCTCACGTCCTGATCCTGGGGTCCTGGGATTGAGTCCCGGTGGGTGGGGCTCCCTGCAGGAAGCCTGCTTCTCCCTCTCCCACTCCCCCTGCTTGTGTTCGCTCTCTCGCTGTGTCTCTCTCTGTCTAATAAATAGATAAAATCTTTAAAAAATAAAAACTCTTATGTTGAAATAATTGTGGACTGACAGGAGAGTTTCCATAGACCCTTCACCCCCCGCCCCTGCCTCACACCTTATGTAACCGCAGTGCGTTTGTCCAAACTGACCTTGAGCCTGGGTGTGATCCTATTCACTGAACCCCAGACACAAGACAGGCGCTGGGCCTCCTGCCCCGACCCCCAAGGTGCTCAGTGCAGGCTTTATATGCCGCCCCCCGCAAGGCAGCAGCCCCGGCCTCGTCCTCAGTGCCCCAAACACGGGTGGGGGTCCATGTCCCCACCGCAAGGACACCTGCCTGGCATCAGGCAGCATCGCGCACACGGGTGGGTTCTCCAGGTCTCCCTGTCCTCACAGAGCCCAGCTGCTGCGGCCCTGAGCTACAGAGAGGCTCTCCCAAGCCCCTCGCGCTGCCCCCCAGATTCCGCCAGGCCTGGGGCAGGCGTGGCCCCCAAGGGCGTGCTCCCGCTTGTGTCTGGACTCCTGGGCCTTCCCCACGCCACCCCGCCCCCACGGAGTCCTGAGAACTTTGTAAAAATGTTGGGCATTTCCTGCGACGGGCCCTGCTGCCTGCCCGAGGGAAAATTGTGAGGGTCTTGGGGCCCCAGGGGGACCTGACTTTGTTGGACTGCAGGCCTCCAGGGCTGCCTCCCCAGCTCAGGACCCCGTGGCTCCCTTCCGTGGCCAGAACAGCCAGCGTTAGCCACTATGCATAGGCAGTGTGAATCTTGGTTCCCTCATTAAGACACAAAACACAGGGTCGGATAGAAAAGAACGGTTTCCAAGTCAAAGATCACATCAGAGATTAATGCAACATTTTGTAAATCTGCTCTTGAAGGTTCGAGCCTTTGATGTGTTGGATTGTTTCCGCATCTCACTTCCGTTAACGCAGGGTCTCCTCGCCTTTGTGTGGGGGGCGACACTTCGGGACTTTCACTTGAAAACGGGGCACGGACCAGTCATTTCAGGTGGACGCACGGTTCCCAAGCGCCCAGGACGCACCCCACGTGCAAAGCTCCACATGGTAGAAAGAACTTGATAACAAAGCGAAGGAAATCACGGCAGGACTCACCCCTCCCACGGTTCCGTCCCGGATGCTGGGGTCCGCTCCCAGCCAGGGTTTGCACCTCCCAGTCCTGCGTCCCACCCGCCGCCCCCCAACCCTCTCCAGGCTCTGCCCCGGGGAGTTCTGCCCCTGGCCTCCCCTCCCCCAGGCCACATGCACACCATCCAGGCCGGCGTTCAGGACTCACACCTGTAGGGGACCAGGCGCGGGGGTGGCCGTGAAGGAGGCCAGGATCCTGAGCGGGCACAGGACAGTGGATGAGGTCGGGGGGCCGCCGTGGGAGCAGAGAGGCCTGCGGGGAGGCTGTGAGGCGCCCACGGGGCGGGCAGGCGAGGAGGTCATAAAGGAGAAGTGATGATGGGCTCCCGTGGGCGCGAGGGTGCCTCAGTGAGGCCGCGGCTGGGGTCTGCAGGAGAGGGGAGGGCCACGGTTGCTGGGGGCATGAGGGGGTGTGGAGTCCGAAGGGCCCGGGGTCCATGCTCCTGGCGAGGTCACCCAGCTGGGCAGCTGGGGCTCTGGGCCCAGCCAGGGGGGCCTTGACTTGGCCGAAAGGCTTCTGGGTCCGGAGTCAAGCTCCTCTGGGCCAGGGGCCAGGGGCGCTGGGGACCCTGGTGGTGACAGGAGTCCCTCTGTTCCCATGCCTGCTCCGTGAAGACACGTAGCAAAAAGGAACCAGAGGGCAGAGAGGGAGGTGGCTTGTCAGCATCTGGGGCCAGAGGGCAGGACCCTGAGCCGGGGGTCGGGGGGTGACAGGCACTGGACAGGGGGCAAGGCTGCCGTGAGTGTGATGAGAGGGGAAAGGGAGCCCCACACTGGGGACTCGGAGCCCAGCTCCCTGGACTCCACCTGGGGAGGGGGACAGGCAGGAATCTCCGGGCAGACCCAGGGGACACACAGCACGGACCGTCCCTGGGGCCAGGGTCTGTGGGCGCTGGCGTCGGGGCAGAGCGGGCCCGGGCAGGCTGTGGGCTGGCTGGGCGGGCACCATCTGCTAGCCCCGGGGCTCGGCCTGTGCTTGGGGGACTCCGGGAGGGCAGGAGCCTCATCTCCGGAGACTCCACTTTCTCCTCGGTCCGCCTGCCTGTCCCATGGGGGGGTCCCCGGGCCGGGAGGGGTGGAATCTGCTTCTGCCAGGGGAGCCTCTGCCAGAGGGACCCCCAACGCCGACCCCCCGCCCCCGCCATGGTGAAACGCCTGGGCCCAGGGTGGCCTCTGGGAGGGAGGGGGCAGGAACACTGCCCCAGTCCCCTGTCCATGGCTGTGCTATGGGCCTGGGCCTCAGGGTCCCTGACTGAGGTGGGGCTGGTGACCCCTGCTGTCCCTGGGGGGCTGGGTGGAGCAGACAGGTGCAGGCGCAGCGAGGGGTCCCGTGCCTGCTGTCAGTGGTACCTCCTTGGCAACTTTAGGTGTGTGGCCAGGCTCCTGGGGGGTCAGGAACCCCACTGCCCCCCTCCCCCCAGGGCCCCCTCTGGCCTCCCCGCATGTCACTCTCGGTTTTGCTGGTGCGAGCTGCAGGTGGACAGTGCGCTGACCGGCTCGTCCGCGGGGCGAGTTTCCACAAGCAGGACGCATCCCCAGAACCGGTACTCGCATCGGGAGGCCAGACACAACCAGGCCCTTCCTGGGCCCCGCGGCCCAGCCCCAGAGAGGCGAGCGCTACAACCCTGCATGAGTGACGTGCTCTGTGTCCCCCTGCCCGCCCCCGGCACCCGGCTGCGGCTCGGCTGGGCTCTGGGAGTTTCCTGCGCTCAGAAGCCAGCCCTGAATTAATGGCCTAAAACCCCACCATTTTCTTCTTCCAGCTCCAGAGCTCAGCCATCCAAAGTCAAGGTGTCGGCAGGGCTGGCTCCTTCCAGAGGCTCTGCAGGACAAACCCTCTCCTGGCCTTTCCCGGCTTCTGGATCCTCGAGGCCCCATCACGCCCCCTCTGCTCTGTTGACACATCTCCGCTGACCCTCTGGCTTCCCTCTCCTAAGGACCGCGTGGTGACACTGGGCCCCCGGAAGACCGGGGATGGTGGCGCATCTTGGGATCCTCGTGTCGCCCCCCCCCCCCCCGACCAGGGGGCCTGGGTGGCCGGTTCTGGGGCGTTCGGTGTGCTTGGGTCAGGGGCGTAACTCCGTCGCCCTCTGGGGCTGTCGCCAGCATCACGGCTGAGGACATTCTCGCCCCTGCCGGGGGGACCTGTGTGCCGCCGTGTGGTGGGGACACGGAGGGTGAGACTTCCGGGCCATAGGCAGGTGTGCGTTCAGCGTCCTGCCAGGCCTCTTGGGGGCTCGGGGCTGGGACTGCGGGGCCGGGATGTGCTGCTGTCCATGCCTCTGTCCCTTCTGAGTGCCCCCCACCCCCACCAGCTCTTCCAGAGCCCCGGAGCCTCCTGCCAGGCGTGACACGGGCTGTCCAGATGGCAGGGGCGGCCCCGTCCAGAGACGCCGGCCCAGTGTCACATCCTGTCTACACAGGGAGGCGCCGTGGGCAGGGGAGGCGCAGTGCATGGAGCGTACACGGCACGGCCCATGACTGTGCGAGCGCGCGTGACCCCAGCACGGACGGCACGGCTCGTGACTGTCCGAGTGCGTGTGACCCCAGCACAGTCAGGGCTGGGGCTTCCCCGCCGGCTCACACGGGGACCCCTGAGGCAGGTGCACAGTCTCCCCGGCCACCCCCCGAAACATGTGCTTTCGGGCCCATGCGTGGGCCCGAGAGGGTGCGATCAGAAGCCAGACCGGCCAACTCCCCCTCCCCCAGCGGAGGGTCTGCGTGCCTCCTCAGGGCCCGGCAGGGGCTCTGACCAGGGTGTGGAGCTGGGGGCCCGGCTTCCGGGGCACGTCACCCCTCTCTTCAGGGGCAGGTGCTTTATCCGGCAACAGGCAGACGTTTGCCAAGAAGCAAGGCCTCCTGCTCCCGCCCGACTCCTTCTGCCCACAGCCTGGCTCCTTTGATGTCTGCGTGGTCGGTCCCGGCTGGGCTCGGCCCTGTCCGGGCAGGCAGGACAGCCGCACCTTCTGGGCGGTGGGGCCCGAGGGCAGGGGCGTGGGTGCTGCAGCTGCAGGGACTGGGGCAGGGCCTCCTGCTGCCTCCTGGCCTCAGGCACCCCCCTTCCAGTTCACACACTTCTCCCCTTTGATCCTGAACCCCTCCGCCCACTGCCTCAGTCCTCGGAGGGAGAGACTGGGGCCGGAAAAGGGATGTTGGGTGTGGCGTGCAGGGAGGGGACCTGGGGTCCGGGTCTCTGGCTGCTGGTCTGGTGCCCTCCCGGCCTGGAGGGACAGAGCCCCTGGTCCTGCCCTCAGACCTTCTTTTCTTTCCTGATCCAGGAGGCCAGCCGTCCCGGGGGCCACACAGCCTGTCCTGTCCCAGGGACCTGGGCATCTCCGGACGTGCTGCCCACCCCAGCCTGGCGCCCGGCTCTGCAGAGACAAGACCCCGGGTACAGGCTTCGTGTCCAGGATTGCACGTCTGAATAGATGCTGGGGGACAAGTTGTCCCCCGGGCCAGGCGCCAGCCCGTCCCCGAGCCGCCGGAGGGCACCAGTACTGCTCTCCACGCCAGCCTGGTCACCTCTCGCCTTCCAGACAGGTGCCTGCGGACCGAGGCCGCTCTTGAAGCCACTGCCCAGGGAAAGGGCACGGCCCTGCGGTCGGTTCGTGCCCTGTGGCCGTGTGGTGGCCGTGTGATGGCCGTGTCCCTGGTGGGGCCGCGGCAGCTGTGACCATTTTGCTGGAGCAGGACGCTCGGAGGGCGGGAGTGGGGGGCTCTGCGGAGTCCTCCGGTGGGCCTGATTCCCTGGTGGCGAGCCCAGCTCTCTGGGTGGGGGGGGGGGGGGGGGGGGTAGGCTGCTGGCCCCGCTCCACCCCTGCAGCGCCCTGGGTCAGGGGTTTGGGACGTGTGTCTGCTGCCATTTCCGTGCCTCTGTGCTTTCGCACGCGTGTTACTGGTTACGTGTGAAATAACACGTTTTGCACTTCCGGAAGGGCTTGGAAAGCACTGCATGAAAGTGAGGAATGGGGCTGGAGACAAAGACGTCGGATTTGAAAACCTGAGCATTTTACAGGTGTGCATTTCTGAAAGCATGTCCGTGGAACGGAGAGCCCATGCGGCCTATGGGACTTCATCCCAGGAGCGGGTGACAGCCCTCCCCCCTCTGGCGGGGGTGGCCATGGCCGAGACCACGAGGAGGAATGCCCAGCCTTTGGGGTGGAAAATGCCAGGCTTGTTTTGAATGAGAAACGTTAGGGATCTTCCAAACTGTAGGGATGGCCATTTCTGAGTTGAGAATTTCTTTGCAATTTCTAAATTTCCTGTATTTTCTTTTTTTTAAAAAAGATTTATTTATTTATTTCAGAGAGAGAGCGCAAGCGCTGCGCGGTGGGGGCGGGGCAGATGGAGGGAATCCCCTGCTGAGCGTGGAGCCCCACGCGGGCGCCCCTTCCTATATTTTACTCACAATCAGAAAAAGGAGGTGTGACAAGCTGAGGTGAGGCCCGTCTCCCCTTACAGCCTGGTGCCGGCGCTGCGAGGGCCGGGAGCGCGTGGGGAGCCCGCCTGCGTACAGGTGCCACGCGTGCTGATGCGGGTTGAGAGCCCGGGCCTCTCCTGTGGGCACAGGCCTCTCGAGCCCTGCCCGCTCCGCGGATGCGAGCCCCGCTGTGATCCCCGACATTCGTGCCGCACACACTGCTCAGCCCCGCCACCAGCCCACCGTGTGGAGCGCCTGGTGTCTAAGGCTCTTGCCGCCTCTCACGTGCTTGGGGGGCCCTCGGCCAAGAGGTGCCTGGGAGTCTGCAGACCGGGGCCCAACCTTGGCGCTGTCCTGGCTGTGGCTCTCGGGCAGGTCGCCAACCCTCTTGGACTTCCCTCTCCTCACTGGACAGAGGTGGGTAAGATCCACCTTCTAGGGTGGTTTAGGGTGGTTGTGGCAATTGGATGACACGCCCAAGTGAAAAGTGGACGCAGCCCTGGGGCTTAGGTCGGGGCTTCTCAGCAGATGCACCCACGAGAAAACACACGTGATTGCTGGGGACAGAGCTCTGACCTGCTGCCCTTGAAAACACCCAGGGCTTGTTCTCTTTGGTCAAGTTTGGGGGCCACATGGCAGCTCCAGAAACTCATTGGGGACCCGGGCTCCTCTTGCCTTGCTAACTCCACCGTGCTCGGCACAGCAGCTCGTGGCTGCCTCATGGTTAAAAATGGTTGCTGGGGCACCCTCCTTCACGTCTGTATTCCAGGTTGCAGGAAGGGGACAGGCCCAGGGCAGTGGGGACGCTCGGGGCTGACTTGGCCTTCTCTCCTGGGAGCCCTCTAGAGCTCTCACCCCGTGGGTCCCTCAAGCTGCAGGGAGGCTGGGAAAATGTTTTGGCATTTCTGCCCCATATGGTCAGAGTTCCGTCCTGAGGATGGAGGCTCAGTGGACAGAGCGTGCCACTGCTGGTGTTATCACTGGGGAAGTGCCCCTCACAGGGCTGGGCATAGCAGGCAGTCAGGACTCCTAGGGACGGAGTGGGTGCAGCCTGTCTGGGAAGGGTACTGGGAGGCCCCGGGGGCCGGGGCTTTGCACAAAGTGGCTCCTTTAGTCCCTGCACAGTGTCCAAGTGTCCAAGGCACCCCACGGCTGAGGTCCAGAGAGGTTGAGCGCCTGCCCTGAGTGACTCAGCAGCTAAGTGATGAGCTGGCCTCGCCCCAGCTGGCCCGCCGAAACACCCAGCTCTCGCTCCAGCCCCTGCCTGCCCCCTCTGCCCACAGCTGACCCTGGCTCTGGAGAAGGCCTGCCAGCCAAGTCCCCAGCTGCGGCTGCTCCCACCTCTCTGGGACATGGAGGGGTGGCTCGGGCAGGCGGCTTCCCCAAGCCCGCTCCAGCCAGGTCCCGGGCCGCCTGGGGCACTGCCCGTCCCAGGTGGGCCCTGGGAAGGAAGCTGGGGCTCGGGACCTCAGCATGAGCACTGTCCTCCCACGCCCCACTGAGGAGCCCCTTCCCTCCGGAACCGGTGCCCTGCCCGAGCTCACAGCCTCCAGAGGCAGGGCGGGGGTTGGCAGGAGGAATGGTGCCCAAGTCCCTTGGGGACTGATGGAGACGTGAGCGTCCGGGGCTGGGTGGCCCGCAGGAGGATGTTTGGACACAACAGAGGGGCAGCACCCGCCTGTCCTGCCTGGCCTCACGGGGTGCCGGTGGCCCGGGCCCAGGGGGGCACAGTGACATGGGTGGAGCCTGCTGCCTTGTTCCTGCTCGGTGAGGTTCGTCTCCCTCAGCAGAGCTGGCCCAGGCCCCTGAGCCCCCGTTCTCTGGGCACCAGGCAATGCCAGGCGTCCACCTGCCGTGCCCACCCCTTGCTGGGCCGCTGCAGGGGTGTAGCCTCCGTGCACGTCTCTGTACTTCAGTCCACTGCAGACGGGACCCAGACACGCTGCAGGGCATTTGGAGATGAGGAAAACTGGCCGCCGGACACCGGCGGGGCTGGCATTTTGGGGTGTCTACGGCGGGCCACCCCCAGCAAGGCCCTTCTGTCCTGCTTCTGTGAGTAACAGATGACGGGCCGTGGCTCCCAGGCCTCTTTCCTAAGCGCTGGCAGGGCAGCGCCAAGGACCCGGCCGCATCCCGCCGGTCACACCCTATTTTTAGATGCTCCTCCGAGCTGGGGCTTCGGGCAGTGAATGTAGGCCATCGGGCTGGAAGCCTCCTAGGGGCTCAGGCTGCACGGAGGAGGGTTAGGGAGCGACGCGGGCATTTCCCGGGCTCACTTTGAAGAAGTGAAAACAACACACAGGCCATGGGCAGAGGGCCGGCTGAGCCCATCCAGCCACAGCGGGCCGCCGGGCAGGGCCAGGGAGGAGCCCTCCCCCAGGATGGGCCTGGGGCCGTGCGGTGGGCAAGGCCGGTGCCGTCCTGAGGCCTGAGTAGCGGGGATGCCTCCCCAGGGGGCTGTCCCTTCCCTGGCGCTGCCTGGAGCTAGGTGGGGGAGGTTTGGCTGGCCCCGGGATATCGCTGTTAAGTAACTGATCTTTCCAGGTGCCGAGGCGGGGAGGGGGCTGCCAGGCGGTGGCGTGCCCACTCAGGGCCTGCCAGCAGCTGCCCCCAGGGCTGCTGCAGCCCAGCCCCCGCGGCCTTGCGCCCGGCTCTCCCATCCACCGCACCCTGCGCTGACGCACGTCACCAAGGTGGAGACCCTCCCCGGTAGGACCCAGGCCAGGGAAGTGGAGTCCTGCTGAGGGTGGGTGGGTCTGGCGCCCGCAGGCACAGGGGAGGGGCGGGGCCTTTCTCCTGGGCGGGGTCTGGAGTCCCTGGCCCCGCCCCCGACCCCGCCCACTCCCTGGCACTGGCCCGCTCTCCCCCTCCTACTGACCACCTGGGTGTGGGAAAAGGCAGCGCGCTGGGCTTTTAGCGGGTGAGCACTAGGTGAAACATCTCGGCGCCCTCGCCCCTTGCTCGCTCACTGCAGGCGGGAGATAGAGCGGAAGGAGAAATAAGAGGAAACGAGTGTCTTCGTGAAATCTGCCCACCAACACAGGCTTGGGGCTCTAGTCCTGGTCTTCGGGAGTCCTGTGTTCCCTGGAGGGGACGCCTTGGGGTGGGGGTGCCTGCGGAGTGAGGGCACCTGTTCTGGAAGTGGGGGACAGCCCGGGGGGGCGTGCAGGGGCGGTCCAGCCAGAGCAGGAGCCTGCCCAGGCCGAGTCACTCTTGCCGTGGCCCATCCCCCTCCCTGCTGGGCCCTGGGTGTGCTGGCTTCTGAGGCAGCCCCTGCTTCTAGAGCGGCCTGCCCTGGGCTGAGCCTCGTGGCCTGGGGGGCTGGGACCCACGCCCCTGCCTCCCCTGAGATCTCGGGAGGCTCTGGGCTGCAGGGCTGAGCAGGGGGCGTCAGGGGGTCTGGGACCCACGCCCCTGCCTCCCCTGAGATCTCGGGAGGCTCTGGGCTGCAGGGCTGAGCAGGGGGCGTCAGTGGGGCTGGGACCCACGCCCCTGCCTCCCCTGAGATCTCGGGAGGCTCTGGGTGCAGGGCTGAGCAGGGGGCGTCCAGGGGGGCTGGGACCCACGCCCCTGCCTCCCCTGAGATCTTGGGAGGCTCTGGGTGCAGGGCTGAGCAGGGGGCGTCCAGGGGGGCTGGGACCCACGCCCCTGCCTCCCCTGAGATCTCGGGAGGCTCTGGGCTGCAGGGCTGAGCAGGGGGCGTCAGGGGGTCTGGGACCCACGCCCCTGCCTCCCCTGAGATCTCGGGAGGCTCTGGGTGCAGGGCTGAGCAGGGGGTGCCCAGGGCGTCTGGGACCCACGCCCCTGCCTCCCCTGAGATCTCGGGAGGCTCTGGGTGCAGGGCTGAGCAGGGGGCGTCCAGGGGGGCTGGGACCCATGCCCCTGCCTCCCCTGAGATCTTGGGAGGCTCTGGGCTGCAGGGCTGAGCAGGTGGTGTCCAGGGGTCTGGGACCCACACCCCTGCCTCCCCTGAGATTTTGGGAGGCTTTGGGCTGCAGGGCTGAGCAGGGGGTGTCCACAGGCCAGAGGCCCCACTGAGCTCTTGATCCCGTGGGGTGGGGGCACTCCTCTTTGGGCTTCCGGAGAGGCCCCACTGCTCGGCTGGCTGGGCTTTGCTTGGCTCATTTCCCTGGGGTGGGGCAGGGGCAGGGGTCCTCAGGTGTGGGGCAGAGACAGCCAGTTCTAGGATCCCAGACCTCAGGCTGTCTGCGTGCATGCCGATGCCCAGGGCAGGAGGTGTCTGTGACTTGTCCCTCACCACGTTTCGGTGCCCCCTAGCTTGATGGTCTGGCCCCTTTGAGCACCCCTCCATGCCCTCTGGTGCTTCAGGATGAAAGCCAAACTTCTCCTCCTCTCGCTCGTCACTTCTGAAAACTCACCCTACACCTACTGTCCAGAGTCAGCACATCTGGCCTCAGGCCCTGCTAAGGCACTGGAATCCCCACCTTGCCTGTGGGTGTGGACCTGAGCGGGGCCCTGTCCTGCACAGCCCTGTGTTTGCATATTGGCCCGAACTGGGCTAGCCTCTGTAGCGGTCAGGACAAAGGATCTTGCTGGAACGACAGAAATCCAGGTCCCACATTGAGAATCTATCATCACTGCCTGCCTGGGTGAGCTGTGGGCCTGCTCCCCAATCCTGGTAGGTGCGTGAACTCAGGGCAGTTGGGGGCAGAACCCTGAAGAGTGAGGAGGTACCGGGGCCACCAGAGGGAAGCTCAGAGTCCACGCCCTCACCTGGAATCCTGCTGCACTGGGTGAGGGCTTCCCCCGGGGCGGACTGGGTCACAGACCCTTGGGCAGAATCCCGAGGTCAGCATCTGGGCTGTGGGAGCCACGGCGTGAGGCCTAGAGCAGGGAGAGGCTGGCAGAGAGGCAGGGGCCATGGTGAAAGGGGCCGGGACCAGTGCAGAGAGGCCCCGCAGGGAGCAGGCGTGGCGGCTGTGCAGCTGGGAAGCTTTAGTGTGGCTGGCGTGGGAGGCAGATGAAAGGGGCCTGAGCGGGGAGGCCACGGAGCGCTTGACTCTGTGGGCAAGACGGAGGGGCGTGTTGGCGCTGCCCCTCTCCACAGCCCCTGCGCCAGATGCCTGGCCCAGATCACCTTGTGTCCTGTTCCCGCCATCTGCGGGACTGTGCACCCACCGTGCCCCTGGTGGCCCCTCCTGGGGTCTGGGGTCTGGGCTCTCCACTCTTGCCTGCTGTAGTTCCTGGGTCTCAACCCTTGAATGCTCCTTTCCCTGCAGACAACCCGTCACCCCCGCCCCCATGTACTTGGGGGGGCCCCGAGGTGCAGGTGCATTCTGTGTCCCCAGGCCCCGGAACCTGGGCACCTGGGAGGCCACACCCTCACCTGGAGCAGATGGGGTCAAGGTGTTAGAATCCAGGGCCTTGCCTGGAGGGCGCAGGGGTGAGGGGAGGGTGCAGGGGGGAGGGCGCGGGGAGAGCAGGGGGCAGGGGAGGGGAGGGGGGAGCGGCCAGGTTCCTCCGCAGTTCCC
>LNAC01001113.1:200963-214760 GCA_002007465.1 Ailurus styani
CGTCCTGGACAGGCCCACCCCTCCCCCCTGGCCTCGGGATAGCATGACGCTGAGGACCACGCCCCCCATCACTCCTACCCACACATCTGTCTGTGGGCTGCTGGGGTCTCTCCCCAGATGCTCTCCAGGTGCTGGACCCAGGGGAGCCCTCTGCCCCCAGACCAGCGATCCCTTGGCCAGCCTCCACTTCCCTGGAGCCCGTGGACAGACAGTGACGGCCGCCCTGCGGCTCGGTCTGGGGAAGGCCTGCAGGTCTGGCAGCCTTTGGGCCCGGCTTCCCTCCCAGGGAGTACCTGCTAATGGGCTGGGTGAGGTGTGAGGGTGAGCTTGGCCAGCAGCAGCCACAGGGAGCACAGAGGGAGCCACAAGCCTTCGCCCCACACTCCCCGAGCCTCTCGAAGCCTCCCCTTGTGTGCTGGAAATGGGCACAGTGCCCAGGGCCCCGCGGCTGCAGGTTGACCCTCTGTCGAGAGTCGTCCCCCGGGGCCCTCCTGGGTGCATGGGCCACAGCCAGCAGCAGGCGGGGGCAGTCGCCCCAGGTCAGGCTTCTCTGGACAAGCTTTCCCAGTAGAGAAGATTCTGGGACCCTTCCAAGTCCGGGGCCCGGGACCGGGGACACCGTGATTCAGCAGTTGCGCGATGACTCAGGGATCGTCAGGTTTATGGTTTGGCCGTCTGAGATGGCATGACTCGACTGTTTGAAAGCCCTGTGACTCACCGATCTCGACGGACACAGGCTGCTGACATTGAGGTTGTGGAATTCTGTCAGGGTGGTGCTCCCGAGTCTCCTGCAGGGTTGAAGCGCGAACATTGTGGTGGAGAGGCTGAGGTTTCGTTTATCTGTGATTTCAAGGTGTGTGGTTATTCCAGGGAAAACGGCGCTGCTCAGAGACCTGCCGTGGTTTGTCACAGGTGACGGGTTGTGGCTCGAACTGTCACCGACAGGCCAGCGCGTCTGTTTCTGCTGCCGGAGACCGCGGAAGAGGGTGTAGTGCAGTGACTGGGGACCAAGAGACAAGAGGGGTGGGCGGAGAGCGCGTCATTAGCAGTCCCGAGCCCGGGGCGGAAACACCAGGACGAACTCACTCGCTTTCCTTCTGCGCCGTAGGAGCGTCCCAGCTCCCGGGCCAGCGGAGGCTGGCAGGCGGCGGCTGACGGTGGGGGGCGCGGGTGTGGGTCAGCGTGGCAGCCCCGCTGGGGGCGCGGCAGGGACCCGTGTCCAGCTCCGCGGCCGGGTCGGATGCGTTGGTTGTGGTTGGTTTTCGGTAAGGGTGGTTTTGGGGTGTAACTCACTCGTGTGAAGCGTGCAGCTCGGCGGCTCTCAGGCGCGGTCACGGCCTTGCGCGACCTTCGCCACTGTGTGGTTGAAGAACGTCTTTGTCGCCCCAAAGAGGACCCGGGGCTGACAGCAGTCACTCCTGGCCCTCAGCCTGGCCCCGCGTGGCTGCCCGTCTGCTCTGTCTGCACGTGTGCCTGTTCTGGAAAGTTCACAAAAATGCAATCATGTCACACGTGGCCTTTGGGTCTGGCTTCTCTCCGTGAGCGTGTGGAATATGCAGAAGTTTGTTTCCCAAAATCGCCCCCCCCTTCTTCCAAGAGCTCTTCTGTCGCCTGTCCCATCAGGCCTGGTGTCTCTGGGCTGGCCCCGTCACCCACGGCCCCTGGTGGGAGTGACGGGGTGCCCCCCCCCCCCGCTGTCCCCAGCACCGCGCCCCAGGGAACAGACACTGGCAGGCCGGCCTGCGGCTCGTGTGTGCACACTGTGTGGTGACCCTGGGCCCTGCAGTCCCCAAGTCCCCTTCACCCCCCAGGGCCGTCTGCGTCGGTCCTACACCAGCCTTCAGAGCAAGTGGAAGAAGGGAGTGGGGATGACCAGGGGTCTCCTCTAGGCTGGTCTGGTCCTTCGAACTTGCCAGCCCATAAACTCAGCGCAGGACCCAGCCTGGCCCAACTCAGCCCAGCCCAGTCTGCCCAGCTCAACCTAGTGCAGACCAGCCCAGCGCAGCGCAGCCCAGCTCAGCCCAGCTGAGCCCAGCCCAGCCTGCC
Organism: Ailurus styani; assembly: GCA_002007465.1. Taxonomy (NCBI): domain Eukaryota; kingdom Metazoa; phylum Chordata; class Mammalia; order Carnivora; family Ailuridae; genus Ailurus; species Ailurus styani. Next base: position 203,010 of record LNAC01001113.1, read on the forward strand.
CAGGCCCTGGACCCCTCCTAAAGCAGGCTGTGCTTGTGGCGTGGAGCTGGTGGCATTTGGGGAAGCATGTGCTGGAGGTGAGCCCGGAGGGAAGAGGACCCGCGGGGCCGCAGCTGTGGCAGGTCGGACTCGGGTGTTGTGTGTGCTGGGCCCGCTGTCCCCACGGTGGAGCCAGGGGGTGGGTCGAGGCCAGTGGTGGGATGTGTAGCAAATACTATGTCGCTGGTGGCAAGCCACCCAAATCCGCACACGTTCTCCCACGTGTGGAGCCAGGCCCCCGTTCGGTGACCTGACGCGGGTCGCGGTCTGAGATCAGCGCCGTGGAAGCGAGCCGAAGCTGCCGTGGAGTCCGGCCTTCGGAGCGTTGATTGTTGCGCATTTTCCAGCACTCCGCCGGTTTCACAAACAGGGCAGGTCGGGTGTTCCCACAGAACCACGCCCGCCTCACCCCTCCAGGGCCGCTGGTCGTGTGGTGTGGAAGGGGGCGCGTGGCTCCCCGGGGAGGGAGGGGCCTGGGTCCCCGTGGGCACCACGTGCAGGGGGCATCGGGAACCTTGAGTAGAGGCAGCCGTCGATGGGACCGACCTCTGGGCCTGCTTCCAGCTGGCACTTGGTGCCCGCACCCCTGCAGGGCCGGGCTCCATGCTGGGAGCACTTGGAACAGGGCCTGCCGCGGCGGGCTGGGGCAGGGCGGGGCTCCAGGCCCAGGGCTGGCTCGTCCCGGGGATTGAGCGCTCCAGCCCAGTGCCCTGCAGCGGGGAGGCCCGGAGGACCCCACGACAGCCATGTTCTGGGATCCGGAAAAGCGTGAAGCTGGCCGTGCAGGTGTGTTCCCTCACCGCCCCTCACTCTGTCCCGTGAGCACGGCCGGCCGCTCCAGGGGTCGCTGGTGACTGGACAGGCTCTGTCCCCAGGTGCTCCTAGTTAGCAGGAGAGAAACAAGAGAGAAGAAAGAACACAACAAGTGTGTTTGGGGCAAACTGCTGGGGCAGGACAGGGGCTCGTCCGAATTTCCAGGACCTTCTCCCGGGACTATGGACTTTCCTGGCATCTTTGTCTTCAAGGCTCCTGGACTTAGGCTTCCTGAGCGAGTTCTGTTCCTGGCCACCAAGTCTCTGCTAGACACCGGCTGCTGGCGGGCCGTACTCACGCCTGCTGCTTCGTGGCCCCAGGGTTGCCCAGACCTAAAAGGTCGTCTGGCTGCCCTGGGCCCACCTGCTTCCTGGCTGCCCCTCAGGCCTGGCCCCGGCCCGCGGCCTTCTCCTCTTCGGGCGACCGGGCTGTGAGCAGGTGCCGAGGGCGCTGCCCAGAGACTGGGCCTCGGGGAGCGCTTCACCTCCGGGGGCCCCGCGTCCTTCCTGGCGGCCAGTCACCTCCGCCATGGGACACAGCGGGGCCTGTAGGGACCACACGGCCCCTCAGCTTCAACACTTGCACACGCCCTTCCCCGGGCAGGGTTTTTCCCCGTGGTAACCTCCTCACTGAAGAAGAACGTACACTCCGAAGAGCTCACAAATCATCAATGTCCAGCTTGATGCTTTTGAAAGCGCGACCGCACCCACGAGCCCACCGTCCAGACGGAGACTCGGCACGTTAGCCGGGCCCCGCGGCCCCTCCTGGCCGCCTCTCCGGTACCCTCGCCCTGGGACACGACTCTGACTTCTATTCCTGTCAGGGAGTTTTGTCTGGGTTTGGACTTCGCATAAATGAGATCATACAGCACAAAGTCCTTTGTGTCTGGTTTCTCGGGCTCAGACGCGTGCAGGGTACTACTGGGTGAAGTTCATTCTGTTTTCATCGGTGTGTTCGGCTGTGTGACTGTGATTGTCTGCAAGTGTTCCTCTGTTGTGTGGTCCGGGGCACGGGCGCAGTGAAGAGCGCGGTCCCGCTCTCACGCACGTGGCGCTCCGCGAACACACGCTCGCACTTCTAGGAGTGGGCTTGCCGAGTCACGGGATGGGGCATTTCCAACTTAGGGAGATCCTGCCAGACGGTTTTCTCACGTTGTGCATAGCCCAAGCCAGGGAGCGTGCCATGCCTTCCTCTGCCCTGACGAGAGCCCCTGGTTTTGCGAGGCCCTTTAATGCCGGCCACTCTGGGGACCGTCGTGTCTTTAATGCACTTTCCCACGGGGACTGATGAGGCCGAGCACTTTGCTCACATGTTCGTTTACCACGTTGTGAATTCCTTTTCAAGTCTTTCACCTGTTAGAAAACTATGTTGTCCCTGAGGCGCCTGGGGCTCAGTTGGTGAAGCGTCTGCCTTCGGCTCAGGTCATGATCCCGGGGTCCTGGGATCGAGCCCCACATCGGGCTCCCTGCTGGACAGGGGGACTGCTTCTCCCTCTGCCTCTGCCCCTTTCCCAGCTCGTGCTCTCTCTGTCTCGCTCTCAAATAAGTAAATAAAAATCTTAAAAAAAATGAAAAAGCCAATCTAAGTTGTCCCCGTGCACAGATGTCCACGGCAGCCGCGCCGAGCGCTGACCACACTGGGAAGCCACCGAGATGTCCTGCAGTGGGCGAACAGATAAATGAACCGTGGCTCATCGGGACCGTGGAACATTACTCTGCACTAAGGAGAGACGATGAACAGTTGGGGCTGGAGGTGGGAGAGTGCGAACGCATAGCCCTCAGTGAAAGAAGTAATTCTGAAAAGGCTGCCCACGGTGTGATTCCGGCTCTGACCTTCTAGAAAAGGCAGAATTGCCGAGATAGGACAGTGGTGTGTGGTGACGCGGGGCTGGAGATGGAGGAGGGGTGAGCAAGAGGAGCACGGAGGACGAGGCCATGTCCTTCTGTTGGGGACACGTCACTACACGTTGGCACTAACCCACGGGGCGCACCCCCCCAAGAGTGAGCCCCGACGTGAGTGATGGACTGCGGGCGGCTGGGAGGTGTTCGTGTGGGTCCGTGCATTGTGACAAATGTCCCGCAGCGGTGGGGTGGGGCGAGGTCACAGTGGGGGAGGCTGTGTGTGCAACGGGGGCGCAGGGGCATCTGGGAAGTCTCTGCACGTTCTGTTCACTTTCGCTGTGAGCCTGAGCCTGCTCACAAAATACAGCTTAGTAATTAAAAATACACCACGGAGAAAAGAAGCAGGACCGACTTGATAGAATGTAGCAAGATGTTTGTTAAGGGCGATTGTTTGTGAAAAGCATGTGGGCGCTGGAAAAGAGGTCCTAGAGCTCAAAGTAGATCTGCAGGTGACAAAATACGAACGTCGTCAAGTTTTATATGCTTGCGTGCATATTTTCAATTATATTCCATGTCATTACTGAAATCTTTAATATTTGTGCGTGGCCAAAGGGTTTTCCCGGACAAAACTCAGTGCAAAGGAATCGTTTACTTGAAATCCAGTGTCATTTCTGCGCAGAACCATGCCTCCCAGCCGCCCCTGGGTGCCCTCCGAGCCCCTGGCCGTGTCTCCGGCCCCGAGGCCCAGGGTCTCCAGCACGCGGCTGTTGCCGACACACGTGGGGCCGAGGGTGCGGGGCAGGAGGCTGTGGGACAGGGTTCGCCTCCCGGGGCTTTGCCGAGACGCCTCCTCTCCCCCGGCCGGCCGGCCGCACCCCTGCTCTCAGCCCCAGGACACAGGAGGGCCCGGCGGTCTCCTGGCCACGCGGACCGGCAGCTTCGCTGGCTCTGAGCACTGCTGTCTGCTGCTTTGGGCCTCGTTGACCTTCGGAGCTGAGGTACGTTTTATATCTGTGCTCAAATCTGTTCTGATCACTTTCTCCTCACCCTGGTTTTAAAAAGGAACCGTTTCCCCACATCACTGTTCCTGCACAGTCACTGGGGTCGGTGCCCGTAATCTGACGCGTCTGCACGGCCCCGCGACATCGGGGCCCCGATGCCTGGCTTTGCTCCTGGCCTGTGGGGACTGAACTCTGGCTCCAAGCCTGGGTGGGAACCGGGGTCGAGCTGCTCGGTGCTTTTGGCAAAGGCTGAGCTCCCGAGAGGCCGTGCTCCCTGGGGCTCCTCACAGGCTCTGCTGGGCCGCAGCCCTGCAGTCCCTCGTGCCCACACTTGGTCCAGCCGCAGGAGAGCGGCGGCAGGGCTGGGGGCCGGTGAGGGGCTGCCCGGCGGGGGAGGGCCAGGCGTGCGCAGGGTGTGGCTCCTGGAAGCTCTCTGCTCAGGCCCGGGCAGGGGTTCCCTCCACCTGGTCTGCCCCCCAGAGTGTCACTCCTCCCAAACTCGGCCCCTGTCGTCTGCCTGTCTTCCTTTTCCAGAGGAGAGCTGTGTTCCTGTCCTCACGGGCAGCTGAGTCTGTGGCGGGGAGAGGCTGCTGGACGGTGGCGTTGCGACCAGGGCTCTCCGTCCAGGCGTGCGAGTCAGCAGGCCGCCGTCATCAGACAAGGCGCTCACTGCATTCCTTTTAGGAAGTGCGCACCCAGGGACCCTTGCCCGGACCCGCTGCAGGTGAGGGGCCCACGGAGCTCCGAGGCCCAGGGCTGGCTGTCCACACCCGACCCTCCTGGCCACTGCTCACTGCAGCCCGCGAGCCCGGGTAAGTCACGGGGTGGGCAGCTGAGGGCTCAGCGTCCGGCTGATGCTGCCCACACTGACCCTGTGCTTCCGGGCCCTCGCCGTGTCGCCCTTCCTTCCATGCTCTGAGGACGGGATAGAGACACACGGATGGGGAGAAGCACTTCTTCTCGTCCTTGGAAGCCAGCGTCAGGTGAGGCTCTCCGTGCACACGGCCCACCACCTGCTCTCGGGCAAAAATCCAGCCTCCCTCCTCTGCCTGACGCCGTCCCGTGTCGAGTCTTGCCCCGTGGGGAAGCCCCCACCACTGGGCCAACCGGCCCCTTCCCCGCTGCCACCGGCTTGGCCGCACGTGCCCTCCCTGCGCTTGGCGCGTCCCAGACTCAGGGATGCCCTCTTCTGTCCCAGTGAGCAGCCCACCCTGCGTGTTTGGTAAGGATTTGTTAAGTGACTCAGGGGAGGAGAACCCCAGACTTCAAAAGGGACGAGCCACAGGCTGGAAAGTATTTGTAACACGTATAATGGTCAAAACTTGCATCGGGAATCTGTCAGGAGCTCCTGTGACGCAGGTACAAGCTAGCGGGCGACCGGACAGGAGACGAGCCCCGACGCCAGACCCTGCGGACTCGCGCCCAGCCCCGTGGTGGTCAGGGAGCTGCAGGCCGAGCTACACACGTGACCGCAGCACGGCCGCCTGGGCGGCAAAGACACGGCGTGGACCCCACAGGACGCAGTGGGAACTCGCCTGGGCCGTGAGCTTTGGGAGCTGGTTTCACCTGGTGTCGCCAGGAAGGTGCACCCCTGACGTGGCGCCCTCGTCTCTGCTCCCCACACGATCCTTAGCGAGATCTGTGCGTGTGCGGCGCCAGCATACGTGGCCAGACGGTCCTGGTGGCCTCGGTCCTCCCCGCTGGGAACTGGGACCGGCCCGCCCGGCCGCAGGAGAACGGACACAGCGTTGGCCTGGAAGGGGGAGCTGAGGAGCTGGCATTGGTCGGGGTCTCCGGGCCCTGACACCCCCCCAGGTGGCTGACGGCAGGCCTCCCTCGGCCCTGCCTGAGGACACTGCAGCCTTTCCCGGATGTGAGACGCGCGGGGGAAACAGCCACAGAGCCACGGCCGTGGAGGGCACAGGCGCGTCAGATCGGAAGGCCCCGTGCCGGGGGCGGCGGGGGGGCCTCCAGACAGTGACGTCAGCACTCCCCTCAGGGCTGCGAGTGTGAGCGTGCTTGGCACTGAGTTTGCGAACATCTAGTTGTGCATTAAAACATGTTTAACTGTTACGATCAAGCCGACTTCGGTCAACTCCGGAGCAGTAGGAATTGTATTTTCCCTGAAAAGCTGCTCTGGGGGTTTCTCCCAGCGGCAGGGCTGGGGTCACCGGAGAGGGGATGCCCACACCCAGAAGGCTGGGCCCCCAGGGGTCCTAGGGATGGTTGGGCCCCGGGGGCTGAGGAGGAGGGACCAGCGGCGGCCTCCCTGGGCCACTGAGCCAGGCCTGGGGCTGGAGGCTCGCGCCTGGATGGCCACCACATGGCCGTCCTTGGTGCCCGGTGTCTGGGAGCCCTGCACTTCCTGTCCTGGGTCCCCGGGCCCTCCTGAGCTTTTGGGGGCCTGAGGCAGGGCTGTGTGAGTGTCTGAGGGCAGACGTGCCGGTGGACGCCCGCCCCAGGGCTGGGAGGCCGCCAGTGGGGGCTCCCCCAGTGACAGCCTTCAATAACCAGGCCTCTGCCTCCTTCCTCAGGAATGTGGCTCGGCCTGTGTGGGCCTGGCCTTGCTGCTGGGCTGCCATCATGAGACCCTCCCAGCCAGGCCTCTAGTCCCACCTCCTCTTCTGGCCCCGGGGGTGGGCTGGGACGCCGGTCTCTGCAGACACCCGAGCATGGGCTTCCTGGACTGTGGGGGCAGCTTCCACGGGACGCGGCTCGGGGCCTGGCCGTCTCCAGATGCCGGCTGGACAGGGCGGGGTGGTGGCCTTGTGGTCACTGCTGCTGTCAGCCAGGAGCCTTGGCCCAGAGTCATGTCCGTGACTGTGAGGAGGGCAAGGCAGGGCCGGCACACAGGCAGGCCGGGGCAGGCCGGGGCACAGAGGGCAGGCCGGACAGGCAGGCCGGGGCACAGAGGGCCCCGGGGTCTGGGGGTGAGGGGGGCCTGGAGGGGCCTGGAGGCGCCTGCACCAAGCCTGTCCTAGGGGCTATGGTGTTTGCAGCCTGGAGGCCTGGGCTTGGCCTTGTCAGAGCCCTGCATGGGCCCTGCAGGCGGTGAGAGCCAAGAAGGGGCTGGGGTGGTGGCGCCTGGCCTGGAGCCGGTCCAGGAGGCTTCCTGCAGTAGGCGCTGGGGTTCAGGGTGCCTTGGCCACAAGGCCTCGGCAGTGGGGGCCGAGAGAGGCTCCCACAGGACGGCCGGACGGCGGGATGGGCACCCTGCCCGCCGTGCTGAGGGCCCAGGCAGAGTGCGTGTGAGCGTGTGAGTCTGTGAGTGCGTGCGAGTGCGTGTGAATGCGTGCACAGCTGAATGTGAGCGTGTGAGCACGTGTACAGCTGAGTGTGAGCGTGTGTGAGCACGTATGAGTGCGTGTGAGCGTGTGTGAGCGCATGTGAGTGCGTGCACAGCTGAGTGTGTGGGGGTGAGGATAGGGGCCCTCGGCCATCACCCCTTTCAGGAGGCCTGGGAGCTTAGCAAAAACAAACATGCAATTTTCCCTCCATCCAAGTGTAAAGATTGCTACAAATCTATTCACACCTCCTTTAGCTAAATCCTCCTGCTTTAAAGATCGATTTTATTGTATTTCTCAGGCCATATGACAGGCATTTATTATTCTGTTAAAATGTACAGGTATGTTCTATGAGTTCTTTTGTACGTATGATACCTTTCACCTGAAAAACGTGCGTGTAGGGACGAGACTCTCCTGTCCACAAGGCTGGGGGGGGGGGGGGGTAAAAGGCCCCCGCTTTCCCGCGCTTCACCGTTCTCCAGTGGACGTGGGGGCCCCTTTCCTGGGCTGGTGGGGCGCGCTCAGGCCCACCTGGGCCTCCCTGTCCGCCCCCACCCCCGCCTGCACGGCGAGACAGAGAGCCCGCCAGCCAGGGCAGTGCGGGTGTGCAGGGGCTGTGGGGCGGGGCTGAAGGCATCACGGTGTCCCCGGAGCAAAGGGAGGCTGGTGACGGGAGGGACCAGCCGGTGCACGCCCCGCACGCCCGTCCTGCGCTGGTCAGGGGCCCCCGATGTCTGCTGGGCTTGGTCCCCCGTTTCTGGGCACGTGGCCGCGGGGCTGGGCAGGCTTGGCTGAGGAACCTGGGGAGATGGAGAGAGCGAGCACGCGAGAGCACGTGTGTGACGGGTGTGGACGCAGTGGGTGTGGACTCCTGTGACTCCGTGGGCCGGAGACTGACCCTGGCCAGGAGGACCCAGTTCGAGGGGAAGGGGGATCCGTCCAAGAGGAGTCTCCGTGCTCCCGGGGGACTTCAGAGCCCGGGGCAGCTCTGGGCAGCCCTCCAGCCCTCCTGCCCCTCCCTGGGCTGTTGCCCCCTCTTGCAGCCCCCTGGTCTCCTGCCTCGCTGCCCCTCCCCAGGGCTGGCCCCCTCGTCTGGGAGAGTGAGCCCAGGACTTCAAAGGCCCGAGGAGGCCCCCAAAGCACTCCCACGGACTGGAGCACAGAGGTTCCTTGTTCCCTGTCCCAGGCCCTTCCTGCCTCCCCGCACACAGCTGTCAACAAGGAAGCCCTTGGGGTTGCCAGCCCAGGGGACACCAGCACCACCGCCAGACCAGTCCCTGGCCTCACGCGGTCCGGTGATCCTAGGCTGTATTCATGGGAGTGACAGGCAAAGAAGGGAGGCCCTTTTGATTCCTGCAATGGCAGCTGCCGCACTGGTTTCCAGAACCTTCTACAGAGACCACCTGCTAAAGAACCAGAGAAGTGGGGACCACCTTAGCCCAGAAACAGCTGACAGGCAGAGGCCAAGCCAGGACTGGAGGCCCAGGCCAGGGTGGGGCCGAGACCAGCTCGAGACAGGTGTCATCAGGACCTGGTGCCATCAGGTGTCCCCATCCCAGGAAAGGTAGCCCGCCTGGGGTCCACTTCACCCCTCCCTGCCCCCAGCCTGTGTTGTCTTCAGTATGTGTCCTGGGCTTGACTGCTTCTCAGTAGCTCCTCCCAGCAGCTTTACCATCAGAACAGAAAGCAAAGTCCTCCTCTGTCCCCCCACCATGACCCAGCCCTCACCCGCACCCCGGCCTGGTCTTCTCACCGGTGGCCATACGGACCTCCTTGCTGTCCTTGAACGCTCCAAGCACAGTGTTGCCCCAGGGCCTTTGCATTGCTTCTTATCTGTCAGGAAGGCTGTCCCTGGCATGCGCGCGCGGCGCGCACACACACACCCCCCCTTTGCTTCCTTGTCTTTGCTCTAACCTTGGTCCTCAGTCACACCCCACCCACACTTAGCAGAGTCCCAGCCCTCTATTGTCTTTTCGGGGGACTGGTGGAGACCCCAGGCAGGGCAGGTGTCCGCCCTGTGCGTGCTGTGAGTCCCAGAAGATACTGATTCAGAAGCCGACCCTCACCCCTGCTCAGCCCAGTGGGGCAAAGGGCTGAGCCCTCTCCTACTGTGAGCCACGGCTGGGCTCGGGGACATCCCAAAGGGAACCGTGGCCCCGGGAAGCGGGGTGGGCCATGCAGCGGGGTCCCGAGAGCTGAGAGGACTCTATATGGGGTGCAGCGGCTTGGGGGTCCCCGTGTCCTGGGAGCTGCGGGCTCCCACACACGGCGCCCAGCGCGGGCAGCCCTGGGCGGCTCAGAAGACTTTGTGGGGAAAGCACGAATCACAGTTGGGAATGACGTGAAAACTCATCCCTCGCCTTTTAATATTTAGGCTTAATAAGTCTCTGCTGAGCCCACAGAGACCCCGACTGGAAGGGAACAGGGTGGTACTCTGTCTTGGGGGGCAGGGCCATGCTCCCTCCCTGACGGTGGGCCCTCCTTGGGGACACAGTCCTCCTCTCCTCTGCTTTGGGGCCAGACTGGCTGACGGAGGAGTAGCCCAGGCCTTGCCCAAGGGCGACGAAGGGCAGGCAGGGTGCAGTTCCGGTGCCCCCCCCGCCCGGACTCCGCGGGCCCTTCCTGGGACCCAAGGAGAGGCCGGCTCCGGGAGGCAGGCCTCCGCTGCCGTGGGTGGCCCAGCCGCTGTTCTCGCCCGTCTCCTGAGGGCTGAGCTCCGGCTCTGAGGCCCAGCAGGTGCGGTCAGGCCAGACAGCTGGGCTGCCGGGGATGCCTGTGGAGTGAAGTCAGCTGCCCACCCCTGGCCGCCGGCCGCACCCCGGGCTATTTTGGTAGCTCAGAGCCCGGTGCTGGTGCTCCTGCCCCCTTAAGCTCCTGGAAGTGTGCTCAGGAGTGTGGACGGCGGCCCTCCTGTCACGCATCTGTCCCATCCCCGGAGCAGCCGGTCCTGGCCCAGGTGGGGTGGGCTGCCTGGCATGGGGGAGGCTGGCCTCGTGCCGGGCCCCCCAGAGGGGAGAGGCTGGCCGGGCTATCACGGGCCACAGGGCCAGCGGCTGCTTGGAGCCCTGAGCCTGTCCCCCCAGGACGCTCTAGAGCAAGGCCCACGCCCTTCAGGCAGGGAGGGTTCTGGAGGGTTCTCCGCTCCCTGTCTGTCCCTGCGGGAGGTGGTCAGGGCCGGGGAGGGCCTGCCGCTCTGAAAAACCAGTCCTGTCTCCTTTGCCCTGCTTCGTACACACAGGGTCAGTATAAAGGGCCGAGAACAGCTTGTTTACTCATCCCTCCTCACACGGACAGAGATGGGATGCCCTCCCCTTCCCTCTTAAAGACTCAGCTCCTCTGGGGTGGGCGCGTCTGGGACACGAGCAGCAACGGCTTCCGTTCCCCCTGGGGCCTCTGCCCGCGAGGACCCCCAGGCCCCCCGGGGCCTCTGTCTGTGAGGACCTCAGGCCCGGCTCCACGTCTCCAGACCTCCCTTCTGAGATGAGGTGTCGGCTCTCACCAAGTGGCCGACCCCACCCAGCCTGGTTCCTGCCCCTCCTTCCTGTGGGCCAAGGCCCCCCTGGGCCCTGGGGCACCTGCCTGGGGGCTGTGGGGACTTGGTGGCCTGAGCTCCGGGGCGCCCTTGCTCACAGCCCCCGGGGCCCCGGCCAGAGCGGTCTGACTCCCGGCACGTCTGCTGTGCAGGCCGCCCGGCCCGGTGGGCAGAGGCTTCTCCCAGACTGTCCGGGGTCCCTGCCCGAGGCTCCCTGGCCTTGGGGAGGCGTGGGGGGGGGAAGCAGCCCCTCCTCCACAGGGACACGAAGGCTCTCGGCACAGACGCCGCTCTCCCCGGGGCCGCAGGCTTCCCTCCCGTCCCAGGACGTGGCTGGAGGAGGTGGGGTCGTGTCTGGGTCTAGTTCTTCTTCACGAGCCGGGGATGGGGCTGGAAGCAGGACGTGCAAAGCCGGGGGGTCCTGCTCTGGGCGGGGAGGGTTTCGGGAGATCCTTGCGGCCCTGTGTTCAGGCAGAAGGACCTCGGTAGCGAGGTGGCCTGTTGGCCCGGCGGGGCACTCTGGGGGCACCCTGGCTGTCCTCTGGCCCCTGTCTGGACCCTCTGGGGACGTGTGGTAAAGGGTGGCTTGTTCATGGGGGGCAGGGTTCCCGGGGTCCGGGGGGCCTGGGCAGTGCAGGGCCTAACGAGCTCAGATAGGGGTGAGGGCCGTTGTCTGCCCTCCAGGTGGGCTGGTCCAAGGCCTTGGCTCTCAGGGCAACTGAGGTCAGAGCTGATGGTTGTGTCCTCGGACCTGGGGTGAGCAGTGCTGGGTCCCCAGAATGGAGGGTGGTGTCTGCCAAACATGGGTCCCGAGTTCCCGTGTTGGTCCTCATTAGTGCTTGAATAAGCCTGTAAGAGGCCGAGGTCCCCTAGAGCACGCGCGGTCTCCCAAAGCCGAGCCGAGGAGCAGCGGAGCGCAGGGCTGGAGGGGAGGCCCCTCTCCGCAGCGCCGGGGACACCGGACCGGCCACGGCCCCAGGCCTCCTGCGGCCCCGAGCCGCTCTGAGGCCTGGCACGGCCGGGGGAGCCTCACCGGGGCTGTGGGGCTGCCGGGCGGCCCCAGCCCGTCCAAGCCACAGGGCGGAGAGGAGCAACCGGCAGAAGCCAGAGCCCGGCCAAGAAAGTCTCCTTTATGCTCAGGCCAAGCCGAATCCGCAGACTTGAAATAATACAGCGAGGCTGTGGACGGCACCCCAGCGCCGGGGGCGCAGCCCAGAGACGCCGGCGCCCCGGGCCGCCCC
>LNAC01001113.1:219106-305470 GCA_002007465.1 Ailurus styani
TCCCCTCCCCATCTCTTCCAGCCTCAGCACTTCCCACACCCCGTTCAAAGCAGTTGTGGGTCCACCTCAGGCTCCGCGGGTCTGAGAAACGCTCACCCTCACATTTACGCACTGGTTTGGCTGAACTTGAAATTTATGTTTGAAGTAATTTTCTTTAATCCTCTGAAAAAATCTCTTTGCTGCTTCTGGTTCTCAGCACTTTGTTGGGCACTCTGGAAATCCGGAGCCGGCACTCTCAGAGGTTAACGACCTTTCTGAGAACGTCTAGAACTTTCCTTCTCTTTGATGTTCTTACATTCCTTTTTAATGTGGATGTGCTTGTCCTCTGCTTGCCCTTTGTGCCGGAGACCTCGTCTTCCCCGAGGATGAAGACATTCCCACCGTCCGCTTCTGGAGACAGTGGCTCCTTCCTGCCTCTCTCGGCCTCTGCCACGCCTGCTCCGTGGACTCCGGCCTCCGCCGTCACTTTCCCCCTCTCCGCCCCGTCCTGACGCCCCGGGGGCCCCGCTGGCCCCCGTCTCCCACCTCGCCGGGCGTCCGGCGTCAGGAAGCCTGTCTGTCCAGCCGGCCGGGCGGCTGCTGCGAGCTCCCGACTGAGCACGTCCGGGCCTCGCGGCTCCGGCTCCGCGCTCCAGTGTCCCCTCCTGTGGGAAACGGTCATGGGGGCTGCGCAGCCGGCACAGCCTCCTTTCCGTCCCCGCGCTGCTCGCCTGCCCTTCCAGACCGCCCGGTGGACAGGGATGCGTGCGGTGGACTTTCTCGCGGCTTCGTCCGCTCCCCCTGTGCATTTACACTGGAGCGGGTGGCGGGGGCCGTGGCGGGGGTCGTGGGAGCAGCCGTGGGGGTGGCATCAGCTCTGGGGCTTCACATGAGCACCCAAGGGTGGGGCTGCAGGCCGAGAAGGAGACGTGTGGGGTGGGGGCGGTGGGGTCCTGGCTGCGCCTGGGGGGACCTCACCCCCTACCCTGGGCGGCCGTGTCCCCAGAGCCCGGCTGCCAGCCCTCCCTGTCCCTGGGGGCCCGCAGGGGCTGTCTGACTCTAGGGCTCGGCACCGGAGAGCTCTGGGAGCATGCGACGGGCACGGGATCGGTTTGTGGGAAAGAGATGGTGGGGCTTTGCCGCCAACGGGAGGCATTCGCCGTGTCCGCGGCAGGAGGGCCGAGCCCGAGAGGGAGGCAGGGCCGGCTGGGGGCGCGTGGGCCTCTCCAGACCCAGGGGGACCCTTCTCTCGGCTGGCAGGGGATCCGGCCAGGAGGCCTGCCGTCTCCCTGGGGGCTGGGCAGGGCCTGCTCCCTGCCGATGGCCGTTGGGGGCCAGGGTGGGCACAGACAGCCAGGCCAGCCTGGATGCGGCCCCCTCGGACGCAGAGCTGCCCGGGTACTCTCCCCAGAAGTGAACCCACCAGCGTGGGAGGGAAACCTTTGTAATGTTGTCATGTTTGTTGGAGTCAAAAGTAGGTTCAAGAATGACTTTCGGCCTCTGTCCTCAACCGTGAATGCCAAGCTAACTGTTCCCTCTCAGTTTTCCCGGTCTTCTCATCTTTGACCCCTGAGTCAGCATGGAAAGTTCCAGCCTCCCACGTTTGCGTCCACCACAGTGGTTCGGACTCCTCGTCCCCAGCAGGCGTGGCCCCGGATGCGGGGCGCTGAGCTCCCAAACCCCCTTCTATCTGGATGCCAGCCGTGTTGGGGCGTCTCATGCCGTCTTGATGCTGACGTCCCCCCATCTTCCCAGATGTCTCGGGGGAGATTCCGATCGGCTGCAAGCCTCAGTGACTGAAGAGCTCCCAGGGAGAGCCGCGGTGATTCCAGTGACCTCTGACCTGGGCTGATGGCGCGCAGTCTCCCCGGGACGATGGAAGACGGGGTGCTCTGGACACCCCAGTTTTCCTGGGATGCAGGATTGCTTACAGCACCATGCAGATGACTGTGGAGGCCGACCCTGCCCCGGGCTGCTGGTGCCTGGGGGGGTCGGGGGTCGGGGGTCAAGCAGACTGTGCGGGGGAGGCTGGGACTCTGGGGTAGAAGAAAATGGTTACAAATTGTTTCCTGTCATAACGCAAGGACACGTATTTGCCTTGAAGGACAAGCATTTACTGTTCTTGGTATTTTTCTGAGTCTCCTAAGGAAGGGGAGATTCGGAGTTAAAGTGATCTGGTTGACTAGTCGTACCGTCCACGGAGGTGGGATGGCAGGAGGCTGGGCGACAGCACAGGCCCGAAGGATTCGCAGAGCTGGGTCTCGGCAACCCTCCAGCCGATGTAACTGAGACGATGCCGCTGGTCCCCGGCATCGAGGAGGCGGCCTGCCGGTCTAACCCAGGACAGGTGTCCGTCATCCAAAGCACACGGGCTGACTGCCCACGACAGCCCCCTCTGCAGGATCCAAGTGGGCATCCGGCCTTTGCTTGCATGCCTCCCTTGTCAGCAGACTCACTACTTCACACAGGACCAGCCCCATTACAGGTGCTCCCCATGATGCACGAAGGAGCTCGACCCACAGTCACGCCTGAGTGGTGCGGTCCGGGAAGGAGTCACATGGCAACCAGCTTCCGGCAGAGTTCAGGGGCCTTCTTAAAGATGGACGGAGAAGGGGAAATCCCCAAGAATTAAAAAGGATTGTTCTAAAGAGCTGGGAGTGCCTGATCGCTAACCCCTGGACCAGACCTTTCCTCGGTGGCAGGGTCTCTGGGTTTAGCCGTCACGAGCCTTCCGCTGACTGAAGGCAGCAAGTGACACCTCCTTAGCGCCATCTCTGCTCGGCTTCTGAGGAGCGGTGGCTCCCCTGCCAGCCCCCTTCCACCACCCCAGAGCCGCAGGGAAGCCGCGTGTGTTCTGCTGGGGATGGTGGTGGGGATGGCTCGCAGCCTCTGGCTTCCCATCCGGGAGCGACGGGCTCGCCAGCATGTTGGCGACCCGCCGGCGTTCAGCCCACAAAGGAGCAGCCACGGTGGACGTGTGGTGGGAGAGACAGCTCAGCGCAGAGCAGGCAGATTTCCGCAGAGGCAGCCACTGACATAGAACAGACGTGGCTTGTCTTCATCAAGAGAAAGACATGCAGCTCCGGATCAGAGTCTAACAAGAGGCAGGCAGTTCGCACACGACCGTCAATGAGAGGCGCTTGACAGGACGTCTTGCAAATGGTGGCTGCCGATGACAAGGCTTGTCTCCAGGCCGGCTAACGGGAGCTGGCTGTGCGCAGACGGCCTCTGTGAGCCAGCCCCGTGCTGCTGCGATTCATTTTTTCCAAAGTGGCTGCATTGACTAAAATGATCTCAGTCGTAAGCTACTATTAACATGCCACAGCCCCCACATTCTTTTTACAAAAATAATTTAAAACAAATGTGTCAGCAGTGGGAGCCCATGAGAATGTTTGCACATTCTGGTGTGGAAGCATGCGGAAGGTGCCGGTGCCATCCAGCTCTGGTTTCCTTGTGCGTATGTGCAATGCAGTCAACAGACAGTGTGCTGTTCCAACTCTGGCAGCGCTACCAAGACCGTCACCCGGTTGTTTTCACTGGTGCCGCCACCACCGCCTTCAGGTGTCCTGCACGCAGACCCACCACGTGTCAGGGTGCTGTGGCTCTTCTGACAGATCGCTGAAAACGTGGTGGCTTGAAACGGCACACATGTGTTATCTTACGGATTTGGAGGATAGAGTCTTAAAATTAAGGTGTCCCCCAGGTTCTGTTCCCTTCTGGAGGTTCTGAGGGTGAATCTATTTCCTTGCCTTTTGTGGCTTCCGGAGCCCACCATGGTCCTTGGCTAGTGGCCCCCCTCCATCTTCCAGTCTCTCTGTCACCTCGGCTTCCATCTTCATGCCTCTTTCTCTGACTCTGACCCTCCCACCTCCTGCTTTCCCTTATAAGGATTCACATGATGACACTGGGCCCAGCCACATAATCTGGGATAATCTCCCCATCTCAACATCCTTACCGCAATCATGCCTATGAAGTCCGTTGCCATGTAAGGTCACATATTCATAGGTTCTTGAGATCAGGGCATGGACATCTTTGCAGAAGATGTTATTCTGCCAACCGTGGTAGGTGTGGGTACTGAGTATGCTGGTTTCTCATCTTTGTAGCCATGGCGTTACAAAATGTTATGAGCATCTTGATTCTGCAAGATCCCCGATCTTAAATGCATCCATGTGCCGCACCCTGAAGGTAGGAAGGAAGATTGGTGTAGCCACTATGAAAAGCAGCTCGGAGTTCCCTCAAGAAACTAAAAATAGAACTACCACATGATCCAGCAACTGCACTCTGGGTATGTATCGGAAGGAAACAAAATCACTATCTTGAAGAGATATCTGCACACTCCTGTTCATTTCAGCATTATTTACAATAGCCAAGATATGTCTATCAATCTACATGTCTACCAGTAGGTTAAGAGATAAAGAAAATATCAGACAGACAGACACACACACACACACTGAAATATTATTCAGCCATAAAAAGAGGAAAATCTTGCCATTTGTAAAAACATGGATGGACCTTGAGGGTTTCCTAATGTCCTAAATAACGTCAGTCAGAGACAGATGAAAACCATGTGATCTCGCTTATGCATAGGATCTAAAACACTGAATTCATAAAATCAGAGGACAGACTGGTGGTTGTCAGAGGCAGGAGTTGGGGGAGGGGAAAAGGGGCAAACTTCTAGTCATAAGATAAGTCGATCCTGGGGTTGTGATGTACAGCATGGCGACTGTAGTTGACTGCACCCTCTTGTCTATTCTAAAGTTGCTAAGAAAATGGATCTTCAAAGTTCTCATTACAAGAAAAAATCTGTAACTGTACGAGATGAGGTTTGTTAACTAAACTTATTGTGGCAATCATATATATACACATATATATGTAGTCATTGCGTTGTCCACCTTAAACTCATATAAAGTTTTATGTCAATTACATCTCAATAAAACTGGAAGAAAACAAGAAAGAGCTCCAATCAGCAACCTGACTACAATTTAAGGAGCTAGGAAAAGAAGAACAAACTAAACCCAAAGCTAGTAGATGGAAGGAGATAATAAAGATCGTAGCGGAGATAAATGAAGTAGAGTACAGAAAAATCACAGAAGAAATAAATAGTATCAAAATTAGGTTTTTGAAAAGATTTTTAAAAAGCCAGCCTTTAACTAGATGGACTAAAAGGAAAAGACAGCTACTCGAGTCAAAAATGAAAGTGGGGCCACTCCTACTGATGGGACAGAAATGAAAGGGATGATAAAAGAGTCCTATAAACAGCCGGACACCAGCAGATTGGATAACCGACATGAAGTGGACACATTCCTAGAAACATAAAACCTACAGAGGCTGAATCACCAAGAAACAGAAAATCTGAATAGACCCATAACGAGTAGGGAGATTGAATCAGTAATAAAAAAATCTGACAGAGGAAAGGCCTGGACCAGGTGGTTTCTGACAAACATTCCGAGAAGAAATAATACCAATCCTTCTTGAACTTTTCCCAAAAACTGCAAAGGGGGGAATAAGTCCTCTTGTAACAAGAGGCTCACCTGACCCTGATACCAAAGCCAGGCAAGAAGACTGCAGTACGGGAAACTGTCAACCAATATTCCTGAGGAACGTTGACGCCAGAATCCCCAACAAAATACTAGCAAACAAACAAAAATACCAGCAAACAAAATTCAGCAGCGCATTTAGAAGGATAATCCTCCAGGATCAAGCTGGCTTGGCTCCTGGAATGCAAGGATGGTTCAGCATACAAAACTCAATCAGTCAATATACCACATTAATGGGATGAAGGGGGAAAAGTCTCAGGCTCATCTTAATTGATACAGAAAAGGCATTTGACAAAATTCAACACCTAGTCAACAAACTAGGAATAAGAGGGAAGTGCCTCCACGTATTCAAACCGTGAGTGAGAAGCCCACGCTGGACACCACACTCAGTGGTGAAAACCTGAGAGCTTTTCCTTTAAGATCTGGAGCAAGACCAGGATGCCCATTTTTGCTGCTTCTGTTTAACAGAGTATTGGAAGCTTTGGCCAGATCCAGTAGGCAAGAAAAAGTGAGAAATCAAAGACATCCAAGTTGAAAAGGAAGAAGTAAAATGATGTCTTCACAGATGATATGGTTTTCTATATAGAAAACCCCAAAGGTTCCACAAAAAGCCTGTCAGAGCTAATAAGTGAATTCAGCAAAGTAGCAGGATACACAGTCAACACAGAAATCATTTCTATATGTTCATAATGAACCATCTGAAAAGGAAATTATAAAAAACAACCCATTTATAATAGCATCAAAAAGAATAAAACACTTAGGAATTAACCGAGAATGTGAAAGAGTCGTGTAATAAAAATTATAAAACATTTTGGAAAAAAATTTTAAAAAGACATAAATAAATGGAAACACATGCCACGTTCATGCCCTGGAAGGCTTAAAATAGTCAGGATGCCACTACTACCCAGACTGAGCCACAGTTCTAATGCGATCTCTGTCAAAATCTCAGTGACTTCTTTACAGAAGTAGAAAAACTCAATCTAAAATTAGTATGGAATCTGAAGGAGGGTAGAATAATCAAAACAATCTTGAAAAAGAGCAAAGCTGGAAGACTCACACTTATTTGTTTCAAAATAGTGTGGTATTGGCGTAAAGACAGAATATAGACCAGTGGGAAAGGACATAGAGTGACCAGAAATAAACTCTCGTGGTCAAATGAATTTTGACAAGGTCTTTGACAGGATCATTCAATGGGGGAATGGACAGGGTTTTCAGCGAATCGTGCTGGGGAGACTGGCTATCCACCAAAGGGTGACACTGGACCCTTACCTCACACCACACACAACAATTATCCCTCCTAGTTCTGTGGGAAGGGCAGGCTTAGCTTCCCTGTGGGGTCTTCTCACGTGGCTGTGTCCAGGCAGCAGCGGGGGCTGGCGCCCCTGAAGTCCCAGCTGGGCCAGTACGTCCAAGGTGGTTCCACACACGTGCCTGGCGCCTCGTCCTCATGGGACGGCGGGGCTCACCTGAGTCTGCACGGTGGTCTTAGGGCAGTAGGCCCCAAGAATGCATGTTCTAAGAGCCCCGAGGGCAAGCTGGAAGACTTTCAATGACAAGCTAGGTCCCAGGACATGTCTTGGTCAGCAGGTCCCTTGGGCCAGCTCAAATTCCATGGATGGGCACTTAGACCCCAACTGTCAACGGGAAGAGCCGTCACACAAGACCCAGGGCCGCACTGTGGGACCCTGCATCCCTCCTGGGTGTGGCGACAAGGCGAGGGCTGGTCTCACGCTCCGGGAAGCCAGCCTGGAGGTGCCGCCATCGCTGAGAAAGGAACCGATCAGAGAGGGTGTCCGAGAGGCCAAGGAGAGTCCCCCACACCCACGCCTGAAGTTTACTCTCCTCCTGAAGTTTTGGCAAATTCCAGCCGAGCCCTGGCTGTGGCTTTGCTTCCGTCTGGCACTGCGGGAGGGTCTGAGACAGGGTCCCTGAAGGACATCGGGAGGGTACGGCTGGCTTTGGAGAGGCTTCAGGGTACATTTTGGGGTGGGCGCCTGAGCTGCGGTGGCTGCGCCACTAACTCGCGTCCGGCTCAGGGTCTGGGGACGGACGGACGCGGCGGGAGGCTGGACTTGCTCTGCGCCCGCTCGCCCACGCCCCTGCTCAGTGCTGGTTATGGATTCCCTCTTGTGTGATCGGGCTTGTGCTTTCCATTCAATGTTGACCAGCTTTTATCATTTTATTGCATTTTTCCCGCTGTGACAAACTTGGGAAACGTGCCTCCTGGGAGGCACGGAAGCCACACAGGGGCTTCGGAAGGGAAGGGCCGGCAGCGGCAGGCGGCGTGTCGGAGGCACAAGTGAGGGGCAGGCGCCCCGGGCTGTGTGGGCAGCCACCTGAGGCGGGGGAGAGGGACACGCTGGCCCTGTGGTGTGGGTCGCCGTGTCATGCCTTCCCTGCAAGACACCACGGCGGTGAGATCTGGGACGTGATGTGGGCAGGGCCGTTTGGTAAAACCAGAGAGTGTCGGGGCAGCCGGCCAGCGTAGACAAGGGTGGGGAGGCCCAGACCCACAGCCCAGGGCGACGGGGTGGGGTTGTGGGCGGGGGGCTGGGACTAGGGTGCGTCATCCAGGAGAAAGGGGACTCTGAGGCCACCCCTCGCAGGGGATGCTGGGCCCCCTGGAACCGAGGCCAAGGGGTGCTCAGCTGTACTGGTCGCCTCTCAGCACCTGGGTTTGGGGGAACAGGCGGCTTTTCGTGTCACTAGCCCTCTCTGACACCAGTGGCCGCCCCTGTGATTCCACCGGGACCCGCGTGCTCACTGGACTGGGGCCAGTGCTCACGAGCCAGGTCCCGACCCCTTTCCTGGGCAGAAGGAACCCCTGCTCTCACCCTCTGCTTCTGTCTTCCCTTCACTGAGGAAGACGTGTGCAGAGGAGGTGACAGCGTCCCCAGGTGGCGGGGGTGCTCTCTGTGCCCCTCACTGGCCTGGGGGTTGACCAGAAGGCAGAAGTGACAAGAGGTGCCCCTCAGGCTGCACAGATGTCCTCCTGGGGTCCCCGTGGCAGAGGGAGGGTCCACCTGCTTGTGTCCTGGAAGGAGCCCCCTTCCCCGATGTCCTGGGACCCCCGACACACGTGCTCCAAGTTCTCCATGTGCCCTGGGTGTCCGTCCACAACGCTGACCCTGGACGCGGGGTCCAGGAACCAGGGGCTCAAGGCAGGACTCGGCGCCCCGCGCTCAGGCTCCCGGACAGGCCTGCTCCCGGAAGGGGTTGGGGAGGTTCCATGAGCGTGACAGTGAAGTTTCAAACCAGGGTCCGGAGTCATGTTACGAGCAGATGTGGAGGCATCGAGAGAAGTGGCATGTCCGTGATGGGGGGCGGCCGGCACGGGCAGGCTCCTGGCCTGGTCCACATCCCTGTGCCCCGTCCCCGGGGACAGCAGGAGTGTGGTCTCACAGGACCCTGCGAGGGTCTCAGGACATGGCTCAGGGTCACAGAACTCTGGCCCCTAATCCCCGGGCCAGAGTCTGCTTTTCCATCGGACGGAGGGTGGGGACCCCCGGTCCCCCGGCCCCAGGCTCCGAGGCTGTCCCGGGGCTGCGGCCCGGCTGCGGGTGTGCAGTGCTCGTGGGAGGCTGGGTGATGGCCTGGGGTGGGGACCTGCCCTGGGGTTTGGCCGCTCTGTCTGTCCGGGGCTGGCTTGCAAGGGAGTGCCGCCCTGTCCCTGAAGGCCCCCGAGAGTGGACATGACGGGCCCTGAGGCCTGCCGCCCCGGCCACCTCCCGGCCCCACCCTCGTGCTGGGACACTGTTGCACTGTCCCCGTGGCCCTGGCCTCACCCCGGGGGAAGGCTCCTCCTTCCTGGGGTCAGGCAGCTCTGAAAGGTCACGCTTGCCTCTGGGCGTGGGTCCCCACCCAGCATACACAGTCCCATTCACCCCGTGCACAGCCCTGGGGAGGGGCTGGCACCCAGGGGAGAGGCCGGCTCACCACACCCCGGCTTGGGGAGCGCCGACCAGGGCCCGTTTGTCCACACTGCGGTGAGATGGATGCTGCCCGGGGACCCGGGGAGAAGCCCAGGGGAGAGGGCCGCCATCTGGGCCCCAGCCCATCCCGGCAGCGCCGGCAGCCGCCGAGGGAGCTAGGGTCCCAGGGCCGCGCAGGACTCCCGGCAGGGGCTGGTCCCCCGTCCCCGGGGTCCCGAGCTCCTGGCCTGAGGCCCGCGGCAGAGACTGGGCCCCCGTGTCCCCTGCCCGCACGGGCTCTGGGGACGGCCAGTCACTGCTGCAGGCGCAGAGGTCCTCGGGCCGCCGTGAGCACATCCAGGGAGGGCGGGTGAGTGTGAACGGGCTTCACACGCACGCCCAGGGCCCAACAGCCGTCTCGCTGCTTGTGAGGCAGAGGCACAGCGGTGTCTCCAGAGGGGCCGCCCTGGCCCCGTCCCCCACACCCAGGAGGCCCGACCACTTCAGCTTGTGAACACCGACCCGTCAGCCCAGGAGAGCCCGCAGACCGTCCGTGTGTGTGAGCCGCCGCACGCGTGTGCACTCCCACAGACCCGGCAGGGTGGGCAGCCTCCGCCCGGGGGGAGGTGCTCACGGCTCAGTGCTCCGGGCCGAGGGCTCAGCACGCCGCCCGGGGGCTTAGCCGTCCGCTCCGGGCCTGGTCACTCGGGACGGAAGGGTGTGCTCCCGGCGTCTTGATGTCCGTCGGCTGGACCGCGACGACGCTGACTTGTCCCCTTTGAGGCCACCTGCTGAGCCCCTGGTCCGTCCCCCCTGCCCATCCCTATGCGGCCCGGGGTGGGGCTGCGCTGGCGTAATAGCCACGTCCCTGGAGCCTCTGCCAGGCGGGCTGTGCGACACACCGGGCCTCCACGTGGCGGCTCGTCTGTCCTTACGAACTCCCGTCAGGCGGGAGCGCTCTGTTGTCTCCGGTGGCAGGTGGGGAAACGGAGGCTGCAGGCTGTGAGGTGTTTGCCTGGAGTCTGCGGCGGGGGGGGGGGGGGGGGGGGGGGGGGGGGGGGGGGGGGGGGGGGGGGGGCGCGTGGACACGGCCACACACCGAAGCCCCTGCTCCTCGGTGGCTCCCCAGCGGCGTCCGAGGGGGCGGCCCGCGAGCCCCCTCTCTCCCGCAGCGCTCTGCCTGGGCCAGCTTCTCGCTGCTGCTTTCCTCCGCCGTGCTGTACGTGTCTTCGCAGGGACGCCCCATTAGGTTGAGTTAGAAGGGGTCCTCACCCGGGGGCGCCCCGCACACACCCCCGTCCGGCATCCTCTGCCCCCGACGCAGGCTCTGCGACACGGAGGCCGCCGGCCTCGGAGACTCCCGGGGCCGCTGGCAGGGCTGCTGCCCAGGCCGGGCCAGAGTCCGGGTGCCGACCGTCACCCTCACGGCAGTCTCCTCAGCTGTCCGGGCTCAGGCAGTGGGCCTCCGGGGCCTTCGCGTTCCTCGGTCTGTGGTTAAATCGCTCCCGCCCTGTCGGGGCCACGGCGGAGGCAGGAGGAGCTGGGTCGGAGCAGGGACGGGCGTCCGAGCTGCGGGGCTCCACAAGCCGGGTGTCTTCCAGCCACGGAGCTTGTGCTCCTGGCTCCGGCGGCCGGAGGCCTGACGTGCAGACGGAGGCCGGGCCGTGCTCCCGCCCGAGGCTCCGGGGCTCCTTCCTGGGGCCTGCGGGCGTCCCCGGGCCCAGGACCGCTTCCCTCCTGTGTCTGGCTCCGTCTGCACTGGCCTCTCCCTGCGTGGGTCTGGGTCTCGGGCCTCCTGCTGCGTCCCTTTGAGGGCCCCTGGCGTTGGATTTGGGGTCTCTGTTCACCCCACTTCGACCACCAAGCCATGCACGCCCGCTTGGGTGGGAACAGCACACGGGGTCCAGGGTGAGCCTCGAGACCCTGCGGAGGTCCGGCCCCAGCGGCGATCAGAGTGGCCCTCGGCGTGGCCCACGCGGGGAGGAACCGCGCCCCGGGCAGCCACCTGAGCGGGCCCGGGCGGGGGCACCACGCCGCGAACGCTGTCAGCAAACAAGGGAGGAAAGTGACTTTCCCAGCAAGGAGAGCACTTCTCCCACAGGCAGTGAAAGATGACAGAGGGGCCTTCCCATGAGACAGACGCGAACTGCACCCCACTGTTTAAAAGTGCGGCGAGGACCTCAGGAGGAGGACACAGGCCACGCCAGCCAGACAGACGTCTCGGTGAGCAACACCCAGAAGCCGGCGACACAATTCGGGAGAGAGTGAGGAACAGGGCGAGAAAATCGGTTCCGATGCCAAGACCCGGCTGGAAGAAACACAGCCAATGATGCCTGAAGAAACACAAAAGGGAAAAGTAAGAAAAAAGAGGGGCCGCAAGGTGGGCCTTGGGTGCTTCAGCCACTTCTGCTCACATCCCTGCGACGGGATGGAGTCATGGGCCATACCCGCGGCAAGGGAGTGGGAGCCCAGTATTTATCCTGGGTGGCGCATAACTACCAAGGGGGAAGAGGAGAAGGCGTGCCGGGCGCGCCCGGGGTCTCTGCGGCCTGCAGGCTGTGCGCTCCCCGGCGGAGGAGACGGCGTGGATACTGAGGACACCACCGTCTTGTCCCTCCTCACGCAAATCCCTCCCTAAGGAAGGATCAGACGTCCTGTGCTGTCCTGACCGTGAGTTGCCTTGCGACTTCTTCGGTCAACACGACGTGGGCGGAAGAAAGGTGCTCACTTCTGAGACATGTTTACGAGTGAGAGTCTGGGGTGCCTGGGCCTCTTCCCTCTTCGCCTCTGAGAGCAGCCTGGTTTCTCGTGGAGGCAGCGTCCCCAAGCTGGGGGCCAAGGAAGGCGATGCCGTCCAGATCCCCGGCAGACCCCCAGCGGACCCTGGCACGGTGAGAAATCACTCCTGGCAAGCGCTGG
Source organism: Ailurus styani (assembly GCA_002007465.1). Lineage (NCBI taxonomy): Eukaryota > Metazoa > Chordata > Mammalia > Carnivora > Ailuridae > Ailurus > Ailurus styani. The sequence goes on from LNAC01001113.1 coordinate 231,453, forward strand.
CCTCTGGATGTCGTGTGCAAACAAGGCTTAACTCAGCCTTCCAGGGCTGGTCCACGTGATCCGGTATTTCTGTGCGTGTCTGTCTGTGAGCGTGTGCGGACGTGCTTGCGAGGTGAGAGCGTAAATTATAGACAGTTCAGAATTGTGCTTCCACCAGTTAACTCGCTTCAGGGTTTTCCCCATTTCATTCCAGGTCTCGTCCCTGTGTCAGTGGCTCGAGGACGCACTGGTTCCCAGGTGCGTCGTGACGATGCGTGTACCGATTACGGCCGAGTTACACACTGGTTCCCAGGTGCGTCGTGACGATGCGTGTACCGATTACGGCCGAGTTACACACTGGTTCCCAGGTGCGTCGTGACGATGCGTGTACCGATTACGGCCGAGTTACACACTGGTTCCCAGGTGCGTCGTGACGATGCGTGTACCGATTACGGCCGAGTTACACACTGGTTCCCAGGTGCGTCGTGACGATGCGTGTACCGATTACGGCCGAGTTACACACTGGTTCCCAGGTGCGTCGTGACGATGCGTGTACCGATTACGGCCGAGTTTTCATTGTTTCACGCAGCGATGAGAAGATTATCTTCACACAGACATCTTTGAATTCCTTATTATTTGTTTAAGTTAATTTTTGGCGATGGGATTTCTTGGAGAGGGCATAGAAACCATTTAAGGCTCTTCATACACACTTGCTGACCAGCTTTCTAGAAATGCTGTATTGATTGGTCCTTTCATTGGCAAAGTGTTAGTGTGTGTCTTACCCCAAGCTCACCAGCACATCATTTCTGAGTCATGGCAAATCTGATACACAAAACACGCTATTTTTGCTCTTTTGTTTGTATTCATTGACTAACACTGGATTTAAATAGATGTTAGAACTATGTCTAATGACCATTTGCATGTTTTTTATTGAGTTTTTTGTTTTCTTTGTCCATTTGTTTCTATTAAAGCCTTAGTATTGTAAAAAAGTAAGGACTTATATCTCAAATCAAGCTATTGAAATAGTCGAGAGGTATCAAGGGGCAGAATGGATCCCCTGCTTGATCACAAGCCCCCTTGCCTTGCTCCTGAGGGGACAACTTTTTAACTTTTTCATTTTAACTTCTTGCTTCAGGGTTTTGTTGAAGTTCCAGTTAGTTAACATGCAGTGTGATATAAGTCTCAGGAGTAGAATTCGGTGAGATGACAACTCTTCCTCTCGGGACTCCTTCTAGTTCTTGTCTGTCTGGTGATTAGCTTGGACTCCCTGCGACATGCCTGGCATCTGGAATGACAGACTCCCACGGCTGTTTCATGCGCCATCTCCTGCTGTCTGTCTCCCTGTGACGGCAGCAGAGAACTCAGCCCTGCACGCCCTCTGATTGCAACACCCGTCCATCCCGGCGTTGGGCTCTCTGTGATCGTCTTCTCTCCAGTCGTCACTGTTGTTTCTCAAGTTCTCACTTTGGACGATGATGACCTTAGCTCCCCTGCCCTGCCGTCCAGCTCTTTCCACTCCTTCCTACTTCCAGCCTCTGTCGTCTGGCGTTTGACTTTCCCCTTGTCAAGGTGGATGGCATTTGCATTCTGTCCTGAAATCATAATAAAGTCTTTTCTACTTTATGCACAAGCTCAGAATCTAAAATCTAAAAACCAATACTGTTTACTTTATTGTGATTATGTAGATACTTAAAGTCAAAACACTATTTATTTCAGAGTTAAGATGCCATTTCCTTTAATGGTCTGGCTATTTGGTTTTCCTAGAATTATTAGTTGCCTTTCCCCCCCTCACACTGTCTTTACCACTGAGTTGTGTAAGGATCTCAAGAATGGTACCTGATCTTTGAAATGCCCCCTTCTCCATGATGTTTCCTCCTGGAGCCCATGTCTGCTCACGTCAGTCTTGGGGTGCTGCTTGCTAGATGGCTCCACGGCTGGCATCAGGGCATCTTCACCTCTCCACTGTGAGTGGAACCTGCTGTGTCATGGAACTTCTCTCTCTCAGTTGCATTTGACTCCTTCATTTTTCAAGAAGATATTCTTAGCACATGCAAAGAAAAAAATAAACTTCATCACAATTAAAAAACTTTCATATGCCAAAGAGCACCAAAAATGAAAAGACAACCTACAGAGCGGGAGAAAATACTTGCAAATCACATATCTGATAAGGTCTAGTATCTAGAATATACGAACATTTACAACTCAACAATTTAAAGATAAACAACACAATCAGAAACAGCAAAGGATCTAAATAGACATTTCTCCAAGGAAGATGTGTGGATGGGCAATAAGTACCCGGAAGGATGTTCAGCATTGTCAGTCGTTAGAAGAAAGCAGATTAAACCATAAGTGAGATGCCCCTTCCCGTCTGCTAGGATGGTTGGGATCAAAACGTCAGATACTAAGTATTGTTGTGAGAAATTGGAAACCTCGCGCCTGCTGCCAGGATGCAAAATGGTGCAGGGACTTTGGAAGACAGTCTGGCAGCTCTTCGGAAACCTAAACATGGAATTACCACGTGACCCAGAAATTCTGTTCTTAGATACGTAGCTGGGAAAGTTGGAAATATATGTCCACACAGAGCGCATACACGGATGTTCACAGCAACGTGATCCCAAGCGCCCCAAAGTGGAAACAACCCAAATGAACACCACCGAGGGCCGGATCAACAAGATGTGTATCTGGGCGATGGAATATTCTCCAGCTACAGAAAGGAATGAAGGGCTGATGAACGCTAGGACACGGGACCTTGAAAACGTTATGCTGAGTAAAAAGAAAAAGACAGAAGAGGCTACATACTGTAAGATTCCATTCATTTGAAATGTCCAGAATAGGGAAATCCGTAGAAACAGAAAGGAGACAAATGGTTGTCAGGCACTGGGGACAGAAGCCCAGGGAGTGGCTGCTGTTGGTTCCAGGGTTTCAGTTTGGGGTGACAAAAGTTTCCGGAATCAGGATGCTGATGGTTGCATAACCTTGAGAATCGAACACTTTACAATAGGGCTTCACAGCATGCAAATTACCTTGATAATAACGACAGGCATCCTTGTGTGGTTTCCGGGAAATGCCTCTCTTCTCCACTCATTTTGCTTACTGATCGGTTGCCACCCAGGCCGTACCTCCCAGAATCTCTCCCTGGTTAGCATTTCCCGGGACACCCTCAGAGTTTAGTACAAGTGGTAGAACACACGCAGCTTCCAAAACAAGGTTTTCAGCTGATGCTTGTTTATAAAGGAAAAAGTCGCATTGCTAGCCTCGAGATGCAATATGATAGCTTCAGCAAAACATGTGTGGCCAAAGTCCGGGAATCCCACGGCCCACACCAGGTAGAACGTCGATGTCAGCACAGGGACGGGGGAGGCGCTGCTGGCGCCCGGACGCGTCCCAGTGCACCTGGCGACCCGGTGTCCCCGGCAGGCAGAGGGTTTGCGGTGTGGACGTGGTGTCTAACGTGTGATATTCACACGTAATTTGTCACGAGCATGAGGGGCTGTCGTCTTTTATTTCATTTTAGGAAATTAGTTGGAGTTCGGGTTGATATGTGACACATTACAATTCTCTCTTTCAAAATAATAGAAAGTAGGCTCCCAGGTGGTGTTTTCTTGCAGAATAGGTGTTTTCGGGGTGGGATTATCCGTGGGAACTGGGGGGTGTCAGGCTGGGCTGGCTCAACATGATTTTCCTCCGACGGTTGGCAGGCGTCAGTCCCTCGTCTTCCAGAATCCCAGGCTGCCGATGGCGGGCTGGATGCCAGTCTGACTTCTCTGGCTGAGGCGCCTATTCTCTGGACGCTGTTGGGTGTTTCCTTTCGGCGGCTGTGTGGCGGTCGCCTCGGCTGTCTGCGAGGCTTGCTCGGGCAGGCTGCTGAAGGGGTGGCGCTGCTCCACCCCCCGGGGCAGGACGCACCAGACGATGCGTCCCGGGTCCACCTGGCCGTGCTGTCTGGCCGGCTCACCGCGCGCCCCTTCGGAGGTGACCCCCCCACCCCGGCCTCCCTGGCGACGGTCTGGCTGATGTGCCCCTGAGCCCGTCTCCGGAGTTCCTGACTTCTGTAAAGCCCATCACGAGTCCATGGCCAGGGCTCTGGGGATCCGTGCCCAGTCTTGGGCTGCGGCCCTCTCCGTGCTCGCTGGAGCAGCAGCCATGAGGGCCCCGATGGGTGGCACTCTCCAGGTCCGCGACAGTGCTCCCCGCGTGCCGTCACGGCCGATTCAGGCTCCCCTGGGAGGCGAGCGAGCGCGGGGCTGGGAAGAGGTTCTCACAGTTGGCCCCAACAGCTGGATCCAGCTGTTCCAGCCTCCGCAGACCTCCCTCCCGGCCCTCCGTGATCCCGTGCCGCTGCCACAGCGAGAAGCTCTGCCCACACACCCCAGCGCGCACGTGGGGTCCCTGCCACCGCCTGTCCCTCCCCCTGGCGGCCTGCAGCTAGAGCTTCCCCAAGTGCCCTTGATGTTCGCAGCCCCTCGTCCGCTCTGAACCCTCGGGGCAGGGGTGAGGCCGACCGCACCTCTGTGTCCCCGGGGGCTGGCTGCAACCGAGGACCTGCTGAGGCCGGTCGGGCCGGTCTTCGTGCACGCCCACCTCCCCCTCCTTGAGACGGAAAGGCCCCCCTTGTGCTCCTCCTGGGGCCCTCTGTGCTGTCGGCATGGTGCTTGGTCGAAGGCAGTATCTGGGGCCATGATTCGGGCCAGGGCTGGAGGCCGTAACATGCCGACCTCAGGGACAAATTGAGGGGGCATTGAAAACCTCGGCATTTAAGACAAATGCAACTTTAATGCAGTATTTCAGAAGACCAAACGCAAAGCCCTCATGACGATCAAAATATCAAAAATTTTAACAAGGCAGGATCCAGCCGGAGCAGCAAGCCTCCCGGCTGCCGACACGGGTGGACAGACCAGGGGCCCAGACCGTGCCTTCCTTAGCAGTGTCCAGGGCAGTAGAGAAAGGGGGTGGTGGGTGTGGCAGTGCACCCCGATGCCTGTGCAGGGAGAGGCACGGGTCAGGGGAGCATTCCGGGCGTAGGGCTGAGCCCCGGGGGCAGCTCCGGGGGTGGAGCAGAGGCACCGCTTCCTGGCCCAGTGGCCCGTCTCCGCAGGTTTTGTCTACCGCACACGTTTCCAGAGCCAACGTTGGATTTCGATGGTTGGGTGAGTTGGGAAGACAGCTTTTCTCCGTATCTCTACCCTGGTCTCCTGTCCTGCCTGCAAGGGGCTAAGAGCGATGACCAAAGAAGGGGACATTCAGAGGCGACGAGCGTGCTCTGCCTCGGCTCGGCGGGGCAGTCGCGTGCGTGGCTGAGTTAGCGCAGACTCCCCCGCGACCCGGGGCAGGAGCAAGGGGTCCGGCCCCCCGTTCTGGCCTTGCCCGGGTATCGCTGTGGACCCCTCCTGCCGAAAAGGCCTCTCCGGGCAAAGCAGACTCACGAGAGCCTTGGCTTCTGGCTCATCGCTCTCCCCGCGACGCGCAGGCTTCTCGCCGCCACATCACCAGAAAGCCCAAGCAGCAGGATGTGACGTCCAGAGTGGAGGCTCCGATCCTGCCGGGCAAGTGAGACCCAGGGGACTCGAGGGAACAGGGGGCCGGGGCACAGACTGGTGGTGGGAGGAGGCCGTGGGGAGCGGCCCTGGAGGGGCCGGGGGAGCCGGGGGCTGCTGCCGGACGCCAGGCCGGGCCGTCCCGGGGGAGCGCGAGTCTGCGGGCTGAAGCCACCCCAGGTGCGGCAGTTTGCTCGGGCGGCCCCGGGACACGAACACACCGAGCGAAGTGTCGACCCTTTCCCGAAGACCGGGGAAAGTGTGGTAAAAATAGCACGGACGTGTTAAAAGAGAAGAGTAACCGTTTTTGTTGGGATCGCCTTGAACATCGGCGCGCTGGAGAGCTTCGCAGACGTGGCGCGGTGACCACGGCCCCGCTCCGCCTCCCACGCGCGCCCCTCGGGGCCTTCCCGCCCCCGCGGCCCCCAATGGCACGTGCGCCGCCGGGCTCCGAGACTGCGCCCGAAGAATGTGGGGACCCCACGTGTCAACGTGGGGCCCGGGACCCGGGACTCAAGGTGGACCCGCGGTTCTCCAGCTCCTTCCTGTTCTGTGACTTTCTTCGGTGACACGCAGGAAACCTTTCCAAGTGAAAAGAGGCAGCCGCTGGTCCTTTAACACGAAAGAGCAAAATGGAATGGGGCCCGCCAGCGTGGCCTTCTCTGCTTTGCCGTCCTGCCGACTCTGCCCTGCTTCCGTGACGGAGGGACCGGGAAGGCCAGCTCTGTTTTCTCCCCCGTCGCCCAAATTCCCAGCCGGGCGTTTTGGTAAATACCAGCTCTCTCCCTGCTGCCTGCCCCTCGCAGTCACGTCGCCGGCCTTCCTAGTGCCTGATTTATACCCCACAGAAGCGTCACGCTCCCGAGAACACCATCGAACATGAAGATGCTGTGACAGGCTCCCACCGTTCCGGAGCCACGGAGCCACGGAGCCCGTCTTGCCTGTGTCCGTGGCTCCCTGCCGCTGCGCTGGCCCTCCCCAAGCCACCGGGGGCTTCACCTGCTGAGCCCCGAGCGGGAGCTCGTGATGCAGAATGACCGCGGCCCTGCCAGCCTCGCGGAGCCTTCTCTCCACGCCCAGTTCCACGGATGCGCTCTGAAAACGAGCAAGCGTTTCCACGGGGATGGCGGTGCCTGTAGAGCCATGGACGCTGGAAGCACGCGCGGTGAGCACCTGGCTCAGGTGTGGCTGCTGCTGGGGGAGCAGCAGCCCGGCGGCGGGACGGGGAGGGGGTCCTGCCTGCCTTCCTGGGCGCCAGGCCACTCTGCCCAGGACGTGTGGCAGCTCCCGCCTGGGGCTGCCCTGCCGCTCAGGCACGGAGGGCCGTGCTGAGCACCTGGGCCTTCCCGCGCTGCCGGGGCCCCATCTGGGTGAGGAAACCACATGCAACACAGCTGGCGTGTGAGGCGAGCGCCCCGTGAGCTCTGTGATCGCGGGTGTGGAAGGCATTCCCCCCCCCAACCCAGGACACTCTGCTCTCAGCGTCCCTGGGCCAAGGTTACCAGCTCTGCCTTCCCCGTGGACACCAAGCTCTGCCTGTGGCACCTGCCTGGTTCCCTGCTGCCCTGGAAGCTCTTGGTGGGGAGGACCAAGCCCTCGGCTGCTTCTGAGCCCTGTCGGCCCATGGGGCACGGCTGTTGGACGTGGACGCTGCCGGGGGTGCTGAAGGACGGGAGTTTGGGGTGTTGGGAGGGTCTACGCGCTCCCGGCTGCAGCCTTCCGGGCTCTTCTCGGCCCTGCTCTCCTCACCGGCCGGGGTTTCCTGCCCACTGTCCCTGAGCTCGCAGGTCTGAAGCTCCCTCCCCCTTCTCTGTCTTGTTTAACTCCCCTCCCGCAGCTCCAGCCGCGACCTGTCTTTAACTGGGAGTCCTGCTCTTTTGCCCTTTGGGAACACCTGCCGAGTGAGCACGCAGCCGCCCGCCCCACTGATGGAGGACCCGGGGCTCTGAGAACCCGAACGGCCTGCTTGTACCTACACACCTGAAAACAATCCAGGTGACAGGCTCACATGCGTGTACGTATCTAAAAATCAGAGGCTGCGATTTGGCCCGGCTGCTCCGACCTCTGCCCCCCCCATGCCCCCCGAGACAAGGGCTGGCCGTGCCGCAAGGCCACCCATCTGATTCGAAACACAAACGGACCCCTCCCTGGTGGGGTCCCTCTTGGCTCCCAGGAGCACGAAGCAGAGACCCTGCCAGGTTTCCGAGGACGCACTAGGGGGACACGGCATCCTTGCTTCTTGCTCGTCCCTTGCCACCATTTGCCCATCTCCCCACCTGGCGGTGCCCAGGCCGCCGGCAGATGTTTGCCACCCCTGGGTGTGTGGGGTCACATGGACGCAGGCCTCGGAGGTGGTGAGTGGCCGGCGGAAGCCAGGACATGGAGCTTGCGGGCACTGCCTCTGCAGCTGTCCCGACCCCAAGTCACAACTGACTTCATGGTGGCTTCAGGAAGGGGCTGCACCTGCAGCTGCTACTTCGGGCGTCGCTGGCCGTGGCCTCACCATGTGGCCCCTGCACCTGCTTCTCCCTGCTCTCAGGCACACGCACGCATCACAGTGAGGAGCATGCATCCTCCCCTGTGCGAGGGATTCCCTCCTCCCCTCCCGTCTGTCTCGCTGGCCTCCCCGCCGGCAACCGCGTTAGCGCCGTGCCTGCCCCCCGGGCGGCCTCCTGAGCAGGCGTGCATGTGCGTGTGTGTGTGCGTGTGCATGTGCGTACGGGGCCGACCGCAGGCTTCCTTCACTTAGCAATGCCTTTGGAGGTTTTCCCGTTGACCTGCTCCTTATCGGTGGGCATTTGGGCTGTGCCCATCTTTTCACGATAACCGACACTGTTGCAGCAAATATTTGGTCGTGCTTCCTGCAGTGTCTGGGACGGTGTGTCTGCTGGAGGGATTCTTAGACGTGGAATTGCTGGGAAACCCTCCTACCTCCACCGAATCCTCATTCACAACATAAACATCCATTCAAATACCACATCTGCCACATGAAGGGTAGCGCTGGCCGACATCTAGCTTTAGGGAACAGGCCGCCCCCCCGGGGTCCCGTCACTGGACGCTCTCCAGGGGTGCCTCTGCACAGAGGGCGGCTGACGATGGGGGAGAGCACCGCGGCTTTGAGACGGTGTGCCCCAGGAAGGCCTCCGGCGACAGGAGCTTTGTGAGGTCTGCTCGTGGGACCCCGCCCCGCGGTGACACCCCAGCGGCTCACGGCCGGGACGACTTGGAAGACGGGCTGCTGGTGCCGGAGGCTTTGCAAAGCTGGGGGCTCGTGGGGCTGGGTGGCCGCCGCAGGGAGGGGATGGGCACGGCTCCAGGAACCCAGACAGCCCAGCAGGAAGAAAACTCTCACGGGGAACGCAAGCGCGTCTGGGCAAGCCCACACATCTTTCCTGAGCTGGAGGAAGGCGCCTTCCGCGTCCTCACTGAGTCGGAGGGGGTTTCCACTTGCCCAGATGAGCCGCAGAGCGAGGGGACGCGGGACGCTGACTCAGGGTGGCAGAAGGGCTGCTGAGCCCCTCCTTGCCCTCCCCCGGCCATGGTGAACCGCACCTCCAGCTGTCCCCCTGCCGAGGGCGGAGTGAGCCGGGGGTCCCAGGGCACAGACTGAGCACCATGCAGGGGGCAGGGAGATGCCCTGTCCCGCGTCCAGGCCCCTGCAGCTGTGGCACCTGCCCGTCTGCCCCTGGAGTTTGCTGCTGCCAGTCAGCCAGAGCCTGAAAGCCATGCTTTCGTACCTTTCGTTCAGGGCTAGTTTTCTTTTTTTTTTTTAATAAGTCATTCTATACCACTTACCATTTAAATATTCTTTTTTCAAATCCTATGTAATATGTGGTCATGTTTGCTCTTTATAACCAGCAAACATATTCATGATTCAGGTAATGATTCAGGTGATGGTAATGATTGCACCATTTTACAAATGAGGAAAAAAAGCTCTGCCATTTAAGTGAGTTAAAAAAATGTCTCTGATGATACCCTTTTATTTCATGACAGCCATATCGATGTCCACACAACGCAGCGTTTCGAAGTCGACGATTCACCGATTCCCCGGGGTTGGGTGTTGACACAGTTACGTGCGGCCTCTGTGGTCAATGGGTCCCAGAGCACTTCCTCCCCCACAAGGAGCCCTCTCCTTCCCAGCAGTCCCTCCCCGCTCCCCCCTCCAGGCCCAGCAGCAGCTCGGTGCATGTTCTGTCTCTGTAGATACCATTATTCTGGATTTTTCACATAAACGGAGGCTACAGTGTGTGGTCTTTTCTGTCTGACTTCTTTCACGTACCATAAAGTGTTTAAGGTTTGCCTGTGTTGCAGTGTGTATCAGAACTCCAAGCATTTTTATGGTCGAATAATCTTCAGGTGAATGAATGTACCACATTTTGTTTATTCATCCACCCACCGATGGGAGTTTCTGTCTCCACCCTTTGGCTTTTAGGGGTGAGGTGGGCACGAGAATCCGTGCACAGCGCCCGTGGGGACGGGTCTCCGTTCCTTGTGGACGCGCACGGAGGAGTGGAACCCTGAGACCCAGGCCCCTTCTCATTTCACACTGTGAGCAACGGCTGAACTGTTTTCCAAAGTGGCTGACCAATTTTCTGATCCCACCAGCTGGGTCTGAGGGCTCCAATTTTCAGATCCTTATCAGCACCTGTTATTTTAATTTATTTTTAAAAGAAAAACGTTAGCCCTGCTAGTGGGTAGGAAGTGGCATCTCCTTGTGGCTTTGATTTGAGTTTCTCTAATGACTAATGGTGTTGAGAACCTTTTCATGTGCTTGTTGGCCTTTTGTACATCTTCTTTGGAGAAATATCTATACAGACCCTTTGCCCATTTTTTAATTGGGCATCTTTTCTCTTGATTGTTGAGTGGTAAGAGTTTTTCTATATTCTGGATGTAAGGCCCTTATCAGCTGTACGATTTGCAAATATCTTCTCCCACTTTGGGAATCTTGTTTCTTGATGGTATCATGTGTTACACAAAAGTTTTTCATTGTGATGGCATCCAACGTATCTATTCCCTTCCTTTGTTGTTTGCGTTTTTGATATCATAGTTAAGGATACATTTCCTAACCTAAAATCATGAAAATTTACCCTGATGTTTTCTTTTAACATTTATAGCTTTAGCTCATGCATTTAGGTCTGTGATCCACTTTGAGTTAATTTTTGTGTGTGGTATTAACAGTCCTATTTTGTTCTTGGACTGTGAATATCCAGTGGTCCCGGCGTCTATTTGACCACGCACTTAAGGATTTAGTTCTAGATCTTCAATTCCATTCCATTTATTTATGTCTATCCTGACACTGGTATCACTGTCTTGATTACTATCACTTTGCAACTTTTGAAATTGGAAAGTGTGAATTTTCTTTGTTCTTCTTTTTCAAAATTATTTTGGCTATTATTGGTCACTTGCATTTCTGTATGAATTTCAGGATCAGTTTGTCAATTAAAAAAATCAATCTGGGATTTGGATAGAGATCAGGTTGATCTGGGCATCGTTTGAGGAGTACCACCATTTTAATAATCCATGAACATGGGATGTCTTTCCATTATTTAGGTCTTTAGTTTTTTTACAATGATGTTGTGGTTTTCAGAGTCCAAGTCTTGCACTTCTTTTGTTAAAATATATTCCTACGTATGTAATTATTTTTGATGTAATGAAAAATCAAATTTTAAAAATTCACTTTGGACTGGTTATTGGTAGTGTATGGAAACACAACTGGTTTCTCATGTTAACTTTGTGTCCTGTAACCTGTGGAACTTGTTTAGGAACATTTGGGGAATGCTGAAGGGGATGGATGATGAATTCTGACAAATGCTTTTCTGTGTTTATCAAGATCATCTTGATTTCCCTCTTTTATCTGTTAATTTGTACACAAATACATGAATGTCTGTATAATACACATTAATAATACACAAAGTGTGTATACACATCTATAAGATATACATACATACATATATATTCACATACATTTTTCTGTGTCTTTTTAGGCAATTTTATTAGATGTATACAAATTTGAATTTCCTTTTTCTCCTCTCTTGCTTCCTCTTGGGTTAATTTTCTTTCCATTCCCCCCCTCTTTTAATTTGTTCTACTTTTTTTAAAAACAATTTTTCCCAATGGTTATCCTAAAATTGATATTGAAATCTGGTATAAATCAGTGCTTTTTCTTCTTAGTCAATGTAAAGACCCTCAAAGTTTAATTCGACATATTCTCATCTCAACTTGTTTGCGATAGTTTCGACACGTATACCCATATGTATCTTTTTATCCTTCACATGACATTACTATTTTTGTTTCCTGCAGGTGATTTTAATTTTGATTTGTCTGCATATTTTATTTTTCATTGCAATTTCTTTCTTTCCGCATTTCTTAGCTTTAATGTCCCTTAGAATTTCCTTCAGGCTACTATTAGAGCACTGAAATCTATCAGTTTTTTTCTGAAACGTCTTTTTTCATTTTCATTTTCAGAGGGTGTGTTTTGCTGTGTGGAATTATAGGTGAACAGTTTTTTGTTTCGTTTTGTTTTTCTCCCCGGTGCACGGAGGGAGTCCCGGTGTGGTGGCCTTGTCTTCTGGTGCCCGCTGGTTCTGTTGGGAACCATCCTGTTGGTGTTCTGAAGGTGATCTCCATTCTCCAGCCGAGTTTAAGGCTTTGTCTTTTCTTTAAAGGCGTTCTGGTGTGGTGTGTGCCTAGGTGTGTTTATCATGCTTTGTGGTACTTCCTGGTTCTGTCGTTTAAATTCTTTAACAATTTGAAAATTCTTGGCCTTTCCCCTCAAACATTGCTTTCACACATTCCCCCCTTGTCCTTTTTCGGGGGTTCTAAATTCATGCATATTAGACCCTCTCCTCCATGCCCTCTTCTTCTCTACACTTTTAAAAAATGTCTCCTCCTCAATCCAGGTATTTTCTGTCCCCCCACCCCCCGCCCTCGCTCACTAATCCTCCTCGTGTCTCACTGCCTATTAAACCCGTCTAATTATCCCTTTTCATTCACCTCACATTTCAGTTCTAGAATTTCCATTTGATTCTTTTAAAGTACATCCCAGTTCTTTGGTGAAAGTGTCCATCTTATCGTCTATTTTCTTGAATGTGTTAATCACAGTTATTTTAAATTTTGTCAAATCCAGTATCTAGACTGTTGTTCTCTTTGTACTGTTTGTATTTTTTGGTTGGTTTGCTGTCAGATGATCTTGTCTTTTGATATGCTTGGTGATTTCAAATTAAATGCTGGACACTGTGTTTTAAAAATCGGCATTTAATTGAAGTTCTGGATGGTTCTAACTTTTTACAGACAGGTTTGCTTTCAGTGAGGCAAGCATTCGAGTTTACTTCTGGTAGGTCATCCAGTCCAGTGTGGACTGTTGACTGGGGTGGGCTTTCTTCCCTGAAAGGGCTGATCCACTTCTTTATGGTGCACTAATACTTCTGAAGGGTCCCTGCAAACGCCCTGGGTTGCTTACCTCTCTCTGCCCTGCCGTCCTCTTCCTGGGGATGGGTAGCAACTTTGGTCCCTCTGGCCTTGACCAATTACCGGACAGAATCTAGTGCTTAGTTTCCCTGGCTCTGTTTGGGTGTCCTGGCGGATCGAGGCCCTGAAAACTGCAGACGTCTTTCTGAACATCCCTTTCCTCTGGGATGTTGGTCCCTAGCTCCTCGCTGGCCTGGCAATTCTCTCCACTTCCTTCACGCCGTTGACTTTCTGCACTTTGTCCAGATTTTCTCGTTATTTTCAGCAGAATGGTTGGTCTAAGAAAAACAGCCTGCCCTCCCTGAAAGTGGAAAATCAGTTCTTACTTGAATACAGTTGAGTGTAGTAATCATTTCCTTTGTGGTCTGTGCTTTTCAGTTGTTTGGTTTTATCAGGAAAGTCTTTGCTATCCTTAAGTCATAAAAGTATTCTCCAGTTTGTTTTTCTAAAACATTGTTTCCAGAAACATTTATAGCTTTTCCTTTCATACTTGTCTTTAGCTCGTCTAAAACTGACTCCTAGTGCAGTGTTGGGAGTGACTGCGCAGCGACCAGAAACATAAAGATTCGGGGGGACAGTGAGCCACAGTCTCTATGCCCAGCCCCTTCCAGTCAGGCTGGTAGGCTCCAGCTGTTAGGGAATTCTTTTGTTTTAGAGACGCCGATTAGGGGCGCCCGGGTCGCTCAGTTGGTTAAGTGTCTGCTTTCGGCTCAGGTCATGATCTCAGGGTCCTGGGGTTGAGCCCAGGGTCAGGCTTCCTGCTCAGCGGGGAGCCTGCTTCTCCCTCTCCCTCTGCTGATGCTCCTGCTTGTGCTTTCTCTGTCAAATAAATAAATAAAATTAAAACCAATAAAAATGCTGATTCACTGGAGTACACGTATGCTGACGAGCACTGAATAATTCAGGGAAGGGTTGAATCCCCATACTGTACACCTGAGACCTAGTACACCACTGTACGCCAATGATGCTGGAATTAAAGTGAAAAAAAAAATCAGTGATGACCAACCGCTGTCATCAAAGGCTCCATGATACACCTCAGGCATTTTGCAAAGTCCGAGTCCTAATGCTTTAGGCAACTGTCACCGTGGAGGAGGTACCCTTGCTAACTATTTAGCCATTTTACTTTGCAAGTGGTCTTCTTGCTTTAGGCTCGGACCTCTTCCCCACAGCAGGTCCGAAAATGTCCCCAGCTTCCAGGAGGCTGGGCGCAGTCTCTGTACATGAGAAATCTAGATGATGGCCTCTGGGGAAGGTGCGTTCCGATGAAAAACAGCAACAACACAAAGCTGACACCTTCCTTTCTGGATTTTTTTATTAAAATGTTTTATTTATTTATTTGACACAGAGAGAGATATCAGATCATAAGTAGGCAGACAGGAGGAAGCAGGCTCCCCGCTGAGCAGAGAGCCCGATGCGGGGCTTGATCCCAGGACCCTGAGATCATGACCTGAGCTGAAGGCAGAGGCTTTAACCCACTGAGCCACCCAGGCGCCCATCCTTTCTGGATTAAAGTGGGGTTTTTCTTCCTGGCTCACAAATGAGACAAGACCTCAGAGCTCTTGTCACTCTGGCTGAGACCTGTCTCATTGGAAGGTGTCTTTCGGTCCCTGGTCGGTTCGTCACACCTAACCCAGAGGAGTGAGGAGTGAGGAGCGAGCGGCTCCTCCTGCAGGGGTGCGGGGGAGGAGCCTAGAGCTCTGGCGGCGCTGGCCCAGAGAGGAGCCCGGGTGGGGTAGGGTCAGCTCGGGGGATGCAGAAGAGGGAACCGTTTCAACCCAACCCCGATGCTGGGAACGAGAAGGCTGCTTGCAGGCGGCCAAGGGAACTGGACCCAGGCTCAGGGACAGCGGGGGGCCCACTGAGCAGTCAGACTGTCGTCCAGAAGGCCGAGGGCTTCGCCATGCTCAGAAGGACCCTGGGACCTTGGCAAGGGGACTCCCTGTACCACGTTTGTTCTCCTGTGGTTCCGGGCCACAGGCGGGGGGCGGGCTTGGTGGAGCGGTGCTGGTGGACAGGGAGGGCGGCAGACCCAGACGTTCCAGGTCCCAGGAGAGGGCTGCCGCGGCCATCCTGGGGGGACTCTTCTCCAGGTCGCCCACAGTGCTGAGGTCTCCCCTTTCAGGCAGAGAGCTCCAGCAGCTAGCCTGGAACTTTCTCATTAGCTGCATGAGGGCTAGTGGAATGGACTTCCCGCCGCAGGTCACCCCCTGCCCCTGTGTGGGTATGAGGCGGGCAGGCCACCCCAGCAAACATGTCGATGCTCAATGAAGGATGTGGCCCAAGTCTGTAGCCAAGCTTCTGAGTCTTTCTTCCCCCCACCGCCGCCCCCACTGATCCAAACGGGAGCCCTGTTGTGGGCAGAAGGGGGTCTTGGAGAGCAGAGAGCCCAAGCCTGCCGCACCAACCCACCAGCATCAGAGCCGTGGCTCGCAGATCCGCCCCCAGGGCCTGGAGCTCGGGCGAGAGAAGGAGGCCTCCCCCCTGAAGCCACTCACGTTCCTGTTCCTTTGTCCAGGGCCGTCCTTAACCGAGGGGTCGGTGGTGCCGAAGGGCAACGCGCACAGGCAAACTAAAGCCCCCCGAGTACAAGGCGGAAGGCACCATCAAAATGGTCGCAGGACCACTGGGTAGTAGGATGTGACTTTTTCTGTGACTTCTGCGTATTTTCTATAATAATGATGTGTCTCTTTGAAAATGAACAAGTCCATTTTCTTTCTGAAGGGCTCCCGCTGAGAGAGGATGAACACTGAAGGGTGCGGGTCGCAAGCAGCCCCAGTTACAGGGACAGACTTTCCCGCTGGCGGCGCTGAGGCTGGCGGTCGGCTCCCCGCCCGTTGCCAGATGTGCCGGAGAAGCCCCGGCAAGATGCAGTTGTTGGCTGGCTCGGAGGCGGAGATGCATGGTTTCGGGCCAGCAGGTCCCAGCGCAGCGCCCAGCCGGCTGCAGACAGCGTCAGGGCCTTTCGCGCGTGCAGATTCGCACCACGTGCGCAGCGTCAGAGAGGACCGTCGGGTACCGTGCACACATTTATTTGTTAATTTACAAAAAATGGGCCGTAACGAACTCACCCTATGTCAGCACAAATCACATACTTCTGACAAAAAATAATTATGTTTTCCAAAAAGAAAAAAAGCAAAG
Organism: Ailurus styani; assembly: GCA_002007465.1. Lineage (NCBI taxonomy): Eukaryota > Metazoa > Chordata > Mammalia > Carnivora > Ailuridae > Ailurus > Ailurus styani. Next base: position 247,571 of record LNAC01001113.1, read on the forward strand.
GAGAAGCGTGGCTTTAACCTTCTTCTGTTTGGCAGGTCTCCGTGCCGCGTGGCTTCGCCCAGAGGACTTTCCGCGTCTGCTCGGGCATCGCGCCGTTGCCGCGGAGCATCTGGGTGGAGGCCGGTGAAGACCTGCTCTCACGCAGACGCGTGCTTGGGGAGGAGAAGAGGGTCTTGAGCGTGCTTGCGGGTGATGACGGGTGTCGCCGGGGACGCAGCTCCAGCTGGACAGGGGACGCAGCTCCAGCTGGACAGAGGAAGCCTCCGGCCGCGGCTCCCGGAGGCCCCGGCTTCCCCAGGCGGTCTCCGCAGAGCTCCGCGTCTCCGTCAGTCCCCACGGGGCACCGCAGCAGTTCCTCCAGCTTCACAACAGCCCCGCTGGGCTGAGAACCTTGAGCGGTTTCCAATTCACGAATTCTCTTCTCCCCCAGGGAGGGGCCGCCCCGGGCTGCGAGTGTGGGAGCCGCGCTGCGGGTAGAACAGGCCGACTGGGCTCGAACCTGCGAGGGGAGCGGACGGGTGCCCTGCGGTGCTGCCAGGAGCCCGCCCGTCCACGTGGATCTCTGTTTTCATCAGACTGGATCGTATCTCCTCCAGCTGGCTGGGCTAGCTTCTCCCCTGCCCCTGGACTCGGCCCCTCCCCTGCACGGTTGCCTGACGGACCCTGGCGTCTGCTCTCACCTCTGTGCGGTCCACACCTTTCCTCCATCCTTGACTAGGGCAAGTGATTGAAGTGGCTCCTGCCACTGTGGTTTCTCTGAGGGCCCCTCACTCGGGTCACAGTTACGGGGCGCCCTTTCCCCAAGTGTCTTTGAGGGCAGGCGGGAGGGAGCACGCTGACCACCATGCTAGCCCCCGGTGAGGGCCTGGCTGCCTCCCTGTGGCTGGAGGGCCTGAGGGCGAGCGGGAGAGCCAGCCCCACACACTCAGAGCATGCCCCATGATGGGAAGGAAGCCAGTTTACAGTCTCTCACCCCGGGGTCCTTCCACGACAAATGTTTTTTGGCAGACACAGGAGAACAAGACATGACTTCTGAAAGTCCTCCACGGCCTGAGAGAACCTGGTCAAATCTGTGTTTCTGTGTTTGTTCTCAGCTGGTCTATGACCCACCCTTGTCACTCTGGGCCACAGTGACAAAGAAGTAACCGGTCACTTCTGACCGCCTCAGGCTTATGATTTGAACCAGTAATGAATGGAAGTTCCTCTAGTTAGAACTGGACCAGAGCGGGAGGTAAGGATATGCATGAACCCTCAGGAAAGCAGGCCACTGTCTTCTCTAAAACTGGCCTGACCTGGAACTGGTCCATGGGATGCAGCACTCTGATGGAACAAGGACGATGGAACTGGTCCATGGGATGCTGTGCCCTGATGGAACAAGGACGATGGAACCGGTCCATGGGATGCTGTGCCCTGATGGAACAAGGACGATGGAACCGGTCCATGGGATGCTGTGCCCTGATGGAACAAGGACGATGGAACCGGTCCATGGGATGCTGTGCCCTGATGGAACAAGGACGATGGAACCGGTCCATGGGATGCTGTGCCCTGATGGAACAAGGACGATGGAACCGGTCCATGGGATGCTGTGCCCTGATGGAACAAGGACGATGGAACCGGTCCATGGGATGCTGTGCCCTGATGGAACAAGGACGATGGAACCGGTCCATGGGATGCTGTGCCCTGATGGAACAAGGACGATGGAACCGGTCCATGGGATGCTGTGCCCTGATGGAACAAGGACGATGGAACCGGTCCATGGGATGCTGTGCCCTGATGGAACAAGGACGATGGAACCGGTCCATGGGATGCTGTGCTCTGATGGAACAAGGACGATGGAACCAGTCCATGGGATGCTGTGCCCTGATGGAACAAGGATGATGGAACTGGTCCATGGGATGCTGTGCTCTGATGGAACAAGGACGATGGATGGAACTGGTCCATGGGATGCTGCAGTCTGATGGAACAAAGACGATGGAACTGGTCCATGGGATGCTGTGCTCTGATGGAACAAGGATGATGGAACCAGCCCATGGGATGCTGTGCTCTGATGGAACAAGGACGATGGAACTAGGCCATGGGATGCTGCAATCCGATGGAACAAGGATGATGGAACCGGCCCATGGGAGGCTGTGCTCTGATGGAACAAGGATGATGGAACTGGTCTATGGGATGCTGTGCTCTGATGGAACAAGGATGATGGAACTAGTCTATGGGATGCTGTGCTCTGATGGAACAAGGATGATGGAACTAGTCTATGGGATGCTGCAGTCTGATGGAACAAGGATGATGGAACTGGTCCATGGGATGCTTCACTCTGATGGAACAAGAACACTGGAACTAGTCTATGGGATGCTGTGCTCTGATGGAACAAGGACGATGGAGCTGGTCCATGGGAAGCTGCAGTCTCATGGAACAAGGACGATGGAACCGGTCCATGGGATGCAGCACTCTGATGGAACAAGGACGATGGAACCGGCCCATGGGATGCTGTGCTCTGATGGAACAAGGATGATGGAACTGGTCCATGGGATGCTGTGATCTGATGGAACAAGGACAATGGATGGAACTGGTCCATGGGATGCTGTGCTCTGATGGAACAAGAACACTGGAACTAGTCTATGGGATGCTGTGCTCTGATGGAACAAGGACGATGGAGCTGGTCCATGGGAAGCTGCAGTCTCATGGAACAAGGACGATGGAACCGGTCCATGGGATGCAGCACTCTGATGGAACAAGGACGATGGAACCGGCCCATGGGATGCTGTGCTCTGATGGAACAAGGATGATGGAACTGGTCCATGGGATGCTGTGATCTGATGGAACAAGGACAATGGATGGAACTGGTCCATGGGATGCTGTGCTCTGATGGAACAAGAACACTGGAACTAGTCTATGGGATGCTGTGCTCTGATGGAACAAGGACACTGGAACTGGTCTATGGGATGCTGTGCTCTGATGGAACAAGGACGATGGAACTAGTCTATGGGATGCTGTGCTCTGATGGAACAAGGACGATGGAACTAGGCCATGGGATGCTGCAGTCTGATGGAACAAGGACGATGGAACCGGTCCATGGGATGCTGTGCTCTGATGGAACAAGGACGATGGAACTGGTCCATGGGAGGCTGTGCTCTGAGCCCAGCCAGGGCCACATCAGCACCCACTGAAAAGGTAAATGAGCACCGAGTGCCTCTTGACTTATTAGGAGCCAGGGCTCTGGGAGGGCTGGCGGTGGGGCAGGGGGCGGTTAAAGCCGGGCCTGGGCCCACCTCGCCTGGGAGGATCCCCATGCTGGCTCAGCTTGGGTTCTTATTTGATAAAAGTAGGCACATGGAAGTAAAGGGAGAGAGAAGGAAGGAAGGATGGATGGAAGGATCGGAGGAGGGAAGGAAGCGGGAAGGAAAAAGGGAAGGAGGGAAGAAGGAAAGAGGGAAGGAAGGAAGGGACTGAAATCAGGAACGACGTGCGTGGACCCTCAGAGGGCCCCCCTCAGCCCGTGGCTTCAGCCTGGCCCCGCGGAGCCCGTCACCGCTGCCCAAACCGTGTGTCTTTCAGAGAGATGTGGGTTTTCAGCAGGCACCCTGCTGTGCTTCTACACTGATCTGTGTCTAGACTTCTAGAGCTTTCTGAGATCTATGGTATGGGGTCTTACTGTGCGTGCTCTGCACCGGGCAGGACTTGCACACGCACACTCGCTGGCCTGCGCATCTGCACGCGATGGGCCATCATTTATCAACCGGATCCTCTGGAGAGCAGTTCAGGACAACACCGGCCCCACAAGAACACCGCGGTAAAGGCAGGAGACGCCAACCCCTCAGCTTTCTTCCGCCCGAGAGGGTTCCGTGGCTGTGTTTCTGGGCCCAAGGGCACACGCACTGGCGATTTGGGGGAGTGTTGTTAGGCCGTTAGTGCCGTTAGGACGGTTCTCCCGGAGGCCGCGCCCACGGACCCGCACATGGCACGCGTGAGAGGCCGTTCCCGGGGCCTCGGGCTGGCATCGCCCCGCCAGCCCTGTGCCAGGAGCGTTGAGCGTAGCATTGCCACCGGACTCGAGTCTCTCTAATTCTGTGTGAAGCTGAACCTTCTTTTTCATATTTACTGTCTCCAGGCAGCGTTTCAAGTCTCATTTTTTTTCTGGACTGAGAAAGCCTCCCTCTGGGGCAGGACATTTAATCAAGTTAATTGCGGTGCCGAGTGACATGCTTTCTGGGGTGAAGGCCTGAGGGGCCTGCTTGTGGCAGGACCCTGGTGCTCCACAGGTGAGCTCCTCATGAACTTTCCTGGGTGAGGCCCAGCAGTTTATCCGGAATGAAAGTGCTCGGGGTCAAGGGCCAGTGCCTGGGCCTTCTGCTCTGACCCCGCAGCTGTGCCCCCTCCTCTGGGGAACAGAGACCCTCCTTAGTGCCCCCAAGGGTCTTGCCTACCAGGCTCCAGCTCACCCCAAGGGTGAGCAGGAGAGCCCCCCGATCCGTCACAGCACCTCCACGCCATCCCACGGGGTGCTGCATGTGAAGGGGCAGGGCCTGGGCGCCGAGGCTGGGGGCCACTGAGGCCCCAGGATCACACATCACTGCCTCCCCGCAGCTCAGCTCCACGAACAGGAGAGGAGTGAGACCTCCTTCTGGGTTTTCCTGCCGCTCCCACCTGCCCAGGTGGTACTCGCCTGGGTGGCTGGTGGAGAGACGCCCCCACTCCCTCCACTCCCGTTTGCTCGGGGTCTCCCTACCCGGGTGGGCGGGTCCCCCTCTGTCCCTGCACTGGCTCGTCCTTCTGTGCTGACTCAGACCACACATGCCCTCCTTCTCTCGGCCTCTTTGACGGCCGCCCCGCGTTGCCCTTGGCCTGCCCTGCCCTGTCAGCAGCTCCCGCGCCCTGCGGGTCGCGGTCACCGACGGTGTCCCCTCGGGAACCGGGCTGTGCGGCAGGTCCGGCTGTCTCCCGTCCTGTCCTCCGCAGCACCCCGGGGCACAGAGGGCGCCCAGCAGGGTCCGGGCCCAGGTGAGGCCCACGGGGTGGCAGAAGGAACAGAGGCGTCTGCCGCGTGGGATCCACACGCCGGACCCGGGGCAGCGGGCTCGCGGCTGGATGGAGGGTTGTTACCAGGGACCTCGCGGGCCCTGGAGCCACCGCGGGGCACGGCCTGAAGGCTGAGCGTGTGCGACCCTGTTTAAAGGTGGCAAAGCTGCCAGGAGGAGGGACACAGCAGCCTGGTCTACGGAGGAGGAAACTGGGGCCAGGAGACGTGACGTCCCGGGGAGTCCCCACTTCCTGCCCTGGGGTGTCCCCTATTCCTGCCCCAGGGCGATCCCAGGGCCCACAGGCTGATTTCAGCAGAAGCCCGGCACTTTCTCTGTGAGCTGAGGCTACCTGTCTTCGGCATCACGGCGGCTCTCTCGGGCTGCCCTTCCGCCGGAGGGGAGGGGTGAGGGTGGGAGGCCGGAGAGCGGCAGTCGGCGCCCCCCAACTCCGTGCTGAGCCCCTGGGCGCTGTCGTCCGCACTGGGCACAGGGATGGTTCTAGAAGGTCAGGAACGCACAGGCCTGGGGAGGGAGGGGGTGCCCCTGCAGAGGGCCCATGTCCAGACCTATGGGGGGACGTGGCCTTCACAGCAGCCTACCCCCCAACATGGGAGTCTGCCCCCCCCCACACTGGAGGGCAGCCCTGCCCCCCTCATGAATATGCATCAGGAGCCTGTTCTTCTCAGCCTCCCCCCTCGGGCCGCCCCTCTCCACAGACGGCACTTATCTCTGGAGCTGAATAGGTTGCTATTGTGGGCAGGGCTGCAGAATTTTAATGACTTGCAAAATATAGTCAATTATGTAAAAAGACATCTTTTGCACATTTTCATGTAAATGAGGCAAATTAATTGGCCTTGTAGTTGTGAGAAGGCGCTGGTCCCAGGAGGGGCGGAGCAGGGGTCCTTGATGGTTCTGAAGTGGGTGCTTGCCAGAGAGCAAGGTAAAGAGGAGAAGCAGAGAAGGGTAATTCTGACCCATCCAATTGATCCCATCCCGGGGCCGCGCGGCTGTAACCCAAACCGTGAGAAAACGCTGCCCGTGGGTGCTCGCCGCTGCCGCCGTCACTGAGAAGCCCGGGGACCTCGGGGCTGTCGGGAACGTGGCCTGGGGGGTCCCCAGGGCCCCGGGGAGGAGATCAGCTCCTCCCTCGCCCCACTGGTCCTTAGCCAAGTTCTAGAAAGTGGCCCTAAGGGTTGGGAACGGCCTCGCCACTGTGGGGAGATGGGCAGTGTCCACGCTGGCTCCAGGTCAGTCGGAGCATTCTGAGTCTAAAAAGTCTGCCCCTTCAGAGGACTGGAGTACACGCTTCCGCAGAGAAGAGACTTGAATGGCCCACAGCACATGAGAAGTTCGTGACAAGACACTAGGCGTTGTGGATCATCGGGGAAGTGCCGGTCAGAACCAGTGAGACTGCGCCTCACGCCCACCAGGACGAGTCAGGCCAACAGGCCAGCAGGGGCTGGCGGGCACGTGGGGGGCCGTATGTGTCCTGCGGGGACGTCTGGAGAAAGCAGTGCTGAAGCTTCTCCAAAGGGAAGACATGGCCTTGCTGTGTGGCCCAGCGAGTCCATGTGGGGGTGTCTGCCCAAAAGAGTCGAAAGCAGGGGTTTGCATGCCCAAGCTCACAGCAGCATTACTCACAGCAGCCAGCGGGTGGAGGCTGCCCGGTGTCCATGGTGGATGAAGGGATGAAGAAGATGTGGTCCGTCCACGCAGTGGGAGACATGATCCGTCCACACAGTGGGAGACATGGTCCCTCCACACAGTGGGAGACATGGTCTGTCCACGCGGTGGGAGACGATCCAGTCATAACGAGAAAGGAAATTCTGTGCCTGGCACAGCACGGATGGACCTGGAGGACGTCATACTCAGTGACAGCCAGACACAGAAGCGCAGATATTCTATGATCGCACTCATACGAGGTCCCTAGAGTAGCCAAATTCATAGAGACAGAGGAAGATTAGAAGGTCCCAGGGCCTGGAGGGGGGAACTGGAGTGGGATGGGCACTCGGTTTCCGTTGGGAATGATGGAGAGGTTTGCGGGGTAGACAGTGGTGGTGCTGGCATGACAGGGTGAAGGTACTTCATGCCACTGGCCTGGACACTCAGGACCGCGGGCATGATTTTTTAAAAATCCCTGCCTCTCGGTCAGCACTGGCAGAGACCGCACGTCCTGGCCTGTGCCCGTCCATGCCAGTGAGGGGCTCACTCCTCGTCGGACTTCCCCGTGGACGGCGTCTGTGTCGTCTCGGGGCCTCTGTCCAGGGCAGCTGGGTCAGCCCCCAGGAGCTGCGCCGCCTGCAGGGGGCCGCCCTCGGTCTCAGCCCTTCCTCCTGGCTCTGCTTCCAGAGGCCACCAAGGGTCACTTACCCGCATTCCCAGGCCTGAATCAAACCTGATCTGCCCCCATGGGCTCGTCTTTCCGAGGCCCCCGTGGCGCCCCCAGATGAGCTGGGGGAACCTGGGCCCCCCGAGGCCTCGGGTCTCCCTGGGAAACGCCGTGGGGGAGCGGCCAACAATGGGCTTCTCTCTCCCGGGAGAAACCCGAGCCGCGGCCCCGCATCCACCCGCGCCACGTTCTTACAGGCCTGCTGGCCTGGCGAGCGCCACTTGGGAGGAAACCCGACCCTCCCTCGGCTGTCGGCCGCCTGAGTTTCCCGGCCTCGTAAAGGAGAACGGGCCCATGACACCCGCCCCCTCCAGGCCCGAGAGGCAGCAGGGCTCCCCGGATCTTTTCAGAGAGCGTCCGGAGCCTCTGCGGCTGGTCGTGGGGCCCCAAGGATCTGTGCGCTGGTTCGCGGGGACGCCGCTGCCTCGCCCGGGGCACGCCACACCTGCTGCGGTCTCGGGTTTCCAGCCAGAGCTCTGGAGACCGTGTTCCCAAGCAGCAGGCCTCGCTGCCACCCAAACTCACAGACCCGAGCCCTGGACGAAAGCCACAGCTGGCACCACGGCAACCAACGTGGACGGATGCAACCGCCTCGCTCCCCCCCCCCGTGTGAGGGGAGCTTCCCCAGCCAAGACCCAGGCCACCGGACACAGGGCCTTCCCTAAGCGGTGACAGCAGCACCCAGGACTGTCCTCTGTACCTGGGTCCCGGGCCCCAGTGCCAGGCCCTGCAGGCAGACCCCCTGTGGACAACAGGGCTCCACGTCTGTAGCTCAGGCCACTAGAGGACCACGCACCCGTTGCCCCAGACTTGGCCCTGCAGCTGCAGGCCGCCTGTCACTCGGCCTGTCCCAGCCCCTCTGGTGCCCCTGGCTGGGTCCCTGCTGGGCGGGGCAGCTCCTAGGGGTGAGGAGGGACAGTCCCCCCGTCCCCGGCCACCGCTGGCTGTGTGCGCGGCACCCTGTCCGTCCGCCAGCACAGCCTGCCGAGAGCCCGGCAGACAGACTGCGGGAAAGGGGCACCGGCGCTTCTCCCCTTCCTTTCAAAGACCCAGACACATACCCGGACCGGCTGGGGGCCACCTGAGCTCGCAGGCCAAAGGGCTGCCGGGGCCAGAGCCACGCACCCGGAGCGAGGGTCCCCAGCGTCAGCACTGCTCGGCCCCCGTGGAGGGCTCTGCAAGTCTAGACTGTCAGCAGCCGTAATTGCACTAATTTCCTTTTGCATGCTGCTCCCGGGTGTGAAATCATCAGGTCCAGAAGTCACAGACAGACCATAACGAGGGACGTCTACACATATGGAAGATGCTGGAAAGAAGTGCAGTTTCCAGAGCCCATGGGGCATGGAAACACCAGGACATATTAGCACGCTTAGCGAGGACAAGGAGGGGAGCACGGTGAGCCCCAGGGCCTGTCTCTCCCTGAGATGCTCACTGGCCTCTTGCCCTTTCTCTTCTGTTGACGGTGGCCACAGGTCCAAGGGGATTTGAATTTTGACCAAAATGTACAAAATACCATTCTCGGCTAAAGTTAGATTATTCCTGTTCAAAGCAATTCCCACCATCACCGATTACCTTCTGTGTGTTCGTTAAAGGATTACGCGAGGTAGTTTGGGTTTGGTCTCTCTCTCCCGGGCCGCAGAGCGCAGGACGGTGGACATGGGGGCTACCCTGGCGGCGGCCGCTTCTGGGCCAGGCCCGGCAGCGTGGGCTGGGCAGGGGCAGAAGGGAGAGGCTGTGGCCGGGCTGGGCCTGGGCCCTGGAGCTGGAGGTGGCGGGTGAGGGGCTGGGATGCGCGAACGGATGTTGGGGGACGTGGGCGAATTCCCCCTCCAGTCTAGCAATGTCTGGGTCCTGTGTCAACCCGAGCAAGGGGCTCTTTTCAGAACAAATGTGTCCCCCAAAGCCGAGGGGCAGGGGGAGGAGCTGCCCGGAGCCACCCGCCCGAAGGCCCCCCTTGCCCACCTGACTGCATTTGCTCACGCTGGGTTCTCTCGGTCCCAGTGGCAAGGCCGAAGAGGAAGCTCTTGCCCACAGACCCTGACCGTCCTGGGGCCTGTGCCCCTCTTGCCCCCACACTGAATGAGGGATCCTATGGCCCAGACTTCAGATCCGGACGGTGTAGGACCAAGAGTGGTTGGCCGCTCAGAGACAGGCCGTTCTAGGAGATGGGGCAGGATTGAGCCACAGGATGGGGCTTGTGGGCATGGCCTGAGTGACCAACGGCAGATCTGGGGCGTGTCCAGGTGTGACGGGGCGAGCAGCCCCACGCAGAGCGGCCCCTTCTCCAGGGTCTCCAGGTTCCAGGCCTGGCTGTCCGGTGTGCAGCCCACTCTCTGGAAGGACACCTTCTATTCCCAGAGCCACACAAGCGGCTCCTCAGTCTTTGCCAGTGTCCTGGTCACTCCCTTTTCCACTGTGCCACCAATGGGGCCTTGGTTGGTACCATCCGGTGTCATGGAGGCTGGGACCCCCGTCCCCCATGCAGCACTGGCTTCTCCTGGCCCCCGAAGGGTGACCAGGTCCTTCCTAAGTCCCAGGCCTTCGGAAGGCACCTGGGCCCGGGCCCACAGCAGGGATCTCCATGGTCGGCCCAGGGCTGGGCCCGGGTGCTGGTCAGAGGTGCCCAGGACAGGGGACAGGATATCGTCCCTCCCGGGCAGGGGTTCAAGGAGCCGGGCAGGGGAAGGTCAGAGCTGAGAAAGCACCTGGTGGCCCTGAGCTTCCCTGAGTCGGTTTGATGCCGTGGTCCTTTTTGTCTTTGCACGTGGTGAGATCCAGCCCCATCCCAGCCGTGCTCAGGGAAGGGGGTAGGGTGTGGACCAGGACCATGGCCAGCCTCCCAGGGTCAGAGCCAGAGCTCCTGGGAAGACGCCTTCAGGTAGGTCCCCTAGCAGCAGCCCGTGTCTCACTATTTTTTCTGGTTGTCTTTGGTCAGTTACTGCTTCAGAAGCCCGACTAAATAGTAGAGGTGATAAGGGGTAACGTTGCTTTATTCCCGACTTTGCAAAATTAAAACTTCGTCCTTGTCGTTACAGACCAGCCTCACAGCTGAGCCTGGTGAGGACATCCGTTCACCCCCACCCGGCAGGTGCAGATCAATGCTTTGAGGACTTAAAAACCAAGACTGATTTCATTAAGCTCTGTCACAGGTCTTTCAAGACACAAAGCTGTAAACCTCATGCTCGCCTCAAACATTCAGCACTCAATACTCAACAAATGTGTTCAATAAAAGATTAGCAGGAATGGATTTGACTATAAGTAACAGAATAAACAATGGTGGCTTATTAAAAAAAGGGGTATATTTGTCTTGTGAAAATAAGACAAAAGGGCGCCTGGGTGGCTCAGTGGGTTAAAGCCTCTGCCTTCGGCTCAGGTCATGATCTCAGGGTCCTGGGATCGAGGCCCGCATCAGGCTCCCTGCTCGGCAAGGAGCCTGCTTCTTCCTCTCTCTCCGCCTGCCTCTCTGCCTTCTTGTGATCTCTCTCTCTCTGTCAAATAAATAAAATAAAATATTAAAAAAAAAAAGAAAAGGGGGCACCTGGGTGGCTCAGTGGGTTAAAGCCTCTGCCTTCGGCATAGGTCATGATCTCAGAGTCCTGGGAGCGAGGCCCGCATCAGGCTCTCTGCTCAGTGGGGAGCCTGCTTCCCCCTCTCTCTCTGCCTGCCTCTCAGCCTACTTGTGATCTCTCTCCCTCTGTGAAATAAATAAATAAAAGAAAATAAAAAGAAAATAAGACAAAATATAAATATTTTAAATATATAATATATAGTATGATACATAATAAAAATTACTAATATAAAATTTAGGTATATTTAAATATAAATATACCAATGAGATAGAAGATAAGATGGAAGAGGCCACCCGTGGTTCATTCAGAGGTGTCATCAAGGACCCTGGTTCTTTCTGTCTTATTTCTTCACTAGATTTAGCATGTGGCATTTGTCCTCATTGTTACAATATGGTTGCTGTACCTCCAGGCATCACCTCTGAGTTCCAGGAAGGGAGAAGAGGAAGAAGACTGAAGGACAAAAGGGGTGTGTTGTTTCCTATTGTCAGGAAAACAAAGGTTTTCCTTGGAAGCCTCATCCAGAAGGGTTTCTGCTTACATCTCATCAGTAGGAATCTGTCAAATGGCCACTCCTTCCTAGAAGGAGGCTTGGAAAGTCAGAGGTGAGGGCGGGGCTTGGGGAAGCCAATTCACAGGGCTGCTCTCCTTGCTTCATGTGCTTATTCATGGTAAGAAATATCACACTCCCAGAATCATCACTTGTTCGGAGAGCATAATTATCCCAACAAACCACTGAATTTCCATGGAGGATTTTCATATTTCTTCATAGGAAAGTTTGTCTTTGATTTTATTTTTTTGCATTCTGCCTTGTTTGGTATCATAATTACATTTGATTTGAAATCATAGACTTACCTGTAACTGGACAGAGAGTCTATGGGGATTTTCTTTTTATGACTCAGTATTTTAAGAGAATCTGTCTTTATGGGTCTCTTACCTCTTCAGGACTTACCTGTGGTAAGTTACATATTTGAGAAAATCATTTAGTTTATGGAGGTTTTAAGATTGTTTTCTACAGAGCTGCACACAACATTCTCTTATGATTAAAGACCAGTCTCTTCTGTATCTGTGGGTAAACCTGTAATCTTTCCTAACAGTATTAATTAATTTCCTAACAGTACTAATGATCCTATAATAGATATCAGACCAACAGGTAGATAACATAATAGATTAGTCTATACTAGATCTCTGTTCTTTTCTGCATTTACCAGCCTTGCTGAGGCTTTACGTCTTCTGTTTTTTTCCCCCTAATCTCTTGTTCTGTTTGTTTTTCAGGGGTCTACTCGTGAATCTGTGTGTCTGTTCTGCCCCTGTCCCTTCAGCTTCTGTTTTACTCACACTTGCTCTCGTCTGTACCGGGAGGATTCTGCTGCTCTCTCCTGATTCATTAGCTGCTCTCCCAAGCTGTCCACCTGGTCGCTCTGACTTCTTTCTTGCTGATGCTTGGTGCATTTAAAGGTACGGATTTTCTCCTGCTGACAGAGTCAGCCTCAGGTCATGAGTTCTGGTGTGGGGCCCTGTGGCTGTCACGACTTCATTGGCCGGTCGCAATGCCTTATTTTCTCCTTCAGCCCAGAGTCGAGAGTGTGTGGAAAGCTCCCAACGGCTTTGATATTTTCCTGTCCTTCCCTTTTTGGAATCAATTTCTGATTTTACTGCACTGTGATCAGAGAACCCGGCCCAAGTGACCGAAACATTAAAAAAAATGTGATTTTCAAGATGTCCTTTTTGGTCCAGGGTCTGATTTAATGCCCCAGTCCAACTCTCTGGGGCAGATATAATTAAATGATTCACAGGGGCTTGAAACGCTCCACGTGATGTGTTTGGGGGAGCGGTGTGAGCCACAGAGCCAAGCGTGTTAGTCACACCACTGGGCTAGAACATTTCCTTCATTGTTCTCTTTCTCCTGGTTTCTCCGAGGCTCGGGGGGGTGCTGTCTGCCGCTCCCCTCGGCCGCCCCTGAGCTCCGGCCCCTTGTCGTGGGATCTGTGCTCAGGGGCGCCGGCGGGACGGGCTCAGCCACCCGAGGCGAGGCGGGGGTGCCGCCAAGACTCAGTGTCCCCGTGGCCACACGGAAGGGCAGCGTGAAAGAGTCGTCCGGAAGATGAACTCGAGCACCCCTGACGGAGACCGCACGCCACCACACGCGGCACAGAGCAGGTGTTGGTTGTTGGCTGAATTACAATTTTGCATATGAAGAAGCCCTTTGGATGCGCTCTTCTGCCCTTCCAGGTGGTCTTGTGCTGTTGTCTGGTGACCATACTCACACCTGTGTTCTCCCTTTATTTGGCTTCTACTGGGCTCATTTGTTCATTCACGCTGGGCGCTGGGGCGCTGCCCCCTCCAAGGCCCCCCTGCTCACCAGCTTCCGGGTTCACCCTGTGGGCTTGGTTTCTTCTGTTCCTGCAACAATAGGGACTTGGACATCATCTTTGGACCCATTTGATGGTGGGTTGCCCTAATCGAGTTTTGCTTTGTCTGCTCTTTACCTTTTATTATGCTTCCTGGGGTCTAACCTTTCCATGCTTTACTTTTCTTACTGTTATATTTCCTTGTTACATCGCTCAGGTTTTCTTGCTTACTCTTTTTCTTTATTTGAAAATGAAACATTTTTCTTTGACTAGTGGCTACCTTAAGGTACCAATGCATGTATTTATGACGATTTCTCAGCATTAATACTAACCACACCAATAACTTTCATTCCCTGTAGAGTAAGACATGTCAGCATACTTAATTTTCTCCTTCCGTGTTCCCAACCCTCATACTTTGCTTGAATAATGTGGGTGTTTCGAACTCTGTTTTGTGAATATATTTCACGTATTATGCATTCTTTGCAATAACTGTTTTGGGCCCTGTACTCTATTCTAGAAACATATTAATCATCTAAACATTAATGTCTGACTTACTGGTCTGGATATCTACCATTATACCATTTGTTCTGTATCTTCTCTTACCTGTAATCTTAATTTTCACCCACTTCCTATTGATCTGACCTTTCTACCTGAGCCGTATTTTCCAGGAGACTTTCTGAGTCCTGCTATTCAGGAACATACCTCTTTGTCCCTCACATGTGAGCACTGGCTTGAGAGAAGACAGAACTCGTGGGTCACGCATGCACTTTGTGCTCCCCAAAGTCTCAGCTGCTACCTGGTCAAATGGCTGTGTTTGGGGTCCTGAATGGGAACCGGGGTGTTCACATCTGCCCCTCCATCATGAGCCACTGAGTTTCTCCTCTGACGTGGATGCCGGCGAGACTTCTTCCTAATTCCTGCAATGTGATCTCCTTGAGGTTACTTCTCTGGACCTTGATCAGCCCAGCATCTGTAGGAGACCTGTGGCCATCCACTCACTTTGCTGTGCCACCGAAGTCACGTCTCCTTGAGCAGTTGGTCGTGTCTGTGTGCGTCTCTCTCACCCTTTCCTCCTCGTGCCCGTGATCTTTGGAAAGGCTCTTTGCCCCATGAAACTTTTCTATTTCCCTACCCACCTCTTGAGAAGTAGAGGGAGGGGCAGCATAGCTTCTGAATATATCTTCTCTGTCCACTTTCCCAAGTTATTCTGTCTTGCTCAGGGCTGTGAGCACAGGCTGAGAGGCCTGGGGTGAAGGTGATGGTTCTCCACGTTGCCAGAATCATGGCCCCTTTTCTTACCCGGGCCCCCTATCCATAGACCTGTTGAGGACCCCTTTACCCACTGCTGTGATCTAGGCTATACAGCCCTCAAACCAAGGAGAAACATCTCTGCAGCTCAGGACCTCAATTCTGGACATGGTTGACCTTATTTCTTGCAGTGGTTCCAGCCCTGTAGAATAGAAGTTGTGGTGTGAGTCCTGTGTGCTGTCCTGTGAAGTCTGATGAAGTTGTCCACCATACTCCAGCTCACAGATGATCTTGGGGATGACCTTGGGGGATGAGAGTCCAAGGGAGAATAGAAGGAGGTAAGGAAGAGGACTACCAGGAAACTTGAGCCATAAATGGTTCTTGGGAAGTAACTCTTGCCTGATAAGCCTGTAGTCAGGATGTTCCATTCAACATACTTAACAAAAAAGTTAAAAAGTTGGATGGTGGCGAAACACCTTGTGTTGCATTAATTTTCCTTAAGACAACAATTATACACTTTGAACAAATAAGTACACAAAATGACACTATCTTCTAAGTATTGGAGCACAACCTAAAACAGAAACTACAGAAGATGGAATGTTTGAGAGGATCCTTGTCTGTGCAGTGCAGGCCAGGTGTAACTCATGCCGGAAGTGCAGTCCATTTGGTGTCGTGTCAGAAGGTGGCATTTGGAAATTGAGAAAGAAAGTCCAAGAAAGCTGGGAGCCGTGGAGGGAGAAGCCAAATCTGTATATAAGCTCTCTTCCATGCTGGTGATATATGCAGGGGTTTGCTAGGAAATCACAGCTGGTGGTGGTGAGCAGAGGTTTCAGCTGTGGCTCACCCACCATAAGAGCCAGAACTTGGAGCTTCAATCCAAGTTACAGGAAGGTTGGTAAAAATCTCAGATTTTCCAATGAAATTCCAGAAGGATCACAACTGAAGAGCAAAGACTATGTCCTAGGACTAAAGATTTTCCCTAAAACTACAGGAAAAGTCGAAATAGAGTCACCCCAAAAGAGTTTAAATGAAGTCTCCACAAGTTCAAGGTGATTATCTAGTAAATTAACTGCTTATTAGAAAGAAAGTTAATAGTTTTCAGAGAAAAATAATAGAACCCAGAATCTGATCAATGTATCATCAAAAGTATTCTGTAAATAAAGATTCCTAGACATGTAAAAAAACAAGAAAATAAAAGCCATAGACAAAAGAAAGAGCAATCAATAGAAATATGTCTTGATTTGTCCAAAATGTTGGAATTAGGAGATAAAGTACTGCTATTAATATGTTTAAGGAACTATGGAAAATTTGGTCATAAAGAGTGAAGAGGTGGAAGAAATCTCAACAATGAAAGGGAAAATATAAAAAGAACCAAATAGATATTTTAATACCAAAATGTAAAGTATCTAAAATGAAAGATGCCCTGGAGGGCTAATGAAATATTAGTAGTGATGGAAAAAAAAAAACATAAGTAAACCTGGAGACAGATTTTTAAAAATGACCACATTGAAAAATAAGAGAGAGAAATATTAAAAAACCAAACAGTTGCCTCAGTAACCTGTGGGTTCTCTGAGCAGCCTATCGTACTTGTAACTGGAGTTACAGAAAGAAAGAAAATATAGAGTTGGATAGACAAAATATTTGGGGAAAAAAGAAGAGGCAGAAATTCCCCTAAATTTGGTGAAAAACACAGATTTATAGATTCAAGATCAATGAGCCCTAAACTGGGTGAAGGCAAAGAAAATCACCCACAAGTACACCAGTCAAGTTGCTGAAAAGTAAAGAGAAAGAAAATCTTGAATGCAGCCAAAGAGAGTGACCCGCAACCTCTAGGAGACTATGGGTCGAGTGACAGCTGACTTCTTGTTGAAATGATGGTGGCTGGAAGACGATGGAACCACATACTCCAAACACAAAGTGTCAGCCCCAAATTCTCTATCCACCAAATCAGGTGACACAAACAATTCCTTCAAGAGATAGCTTACCAACGGTGACACTAGAAGACATAGAAAATCTGGGTAGCCATATACATATTAAAGAAATCAAATTTGCTCTCAAAAACCTTTCCACAAAGAAAATCCCAGGCCCAGATGTTTTGTTGTTAAATTTCATCAAATATCTGAAAAAATAACGATACCAGCTTTACACAAACAGTTTCAGAAAATCAAGGAGGAAGGGCACATTTAAATTTGTCTTATGAGGGCTAGGATGACCAGAATGCCAAACCTGACAAGAAATGGCAAATGCAGACCAAAATCCTTATGAACACAGATGTAGAAATAACTTTTTTTTAAATTAGAAAATCAAATGCAGGAATATATACAAAGAATAATATATCAGGATCCACTCAGGTTTATCCCTGGAATGTGAGGTTAGTTTGTCAGAAACCAATCAATGCAATTCAGCACATTAAGAAAAAAAAGGGGGAAAAATGTGTTCACCTGAATCGATACAGAAGGGGCATTTGACAACACTCAGCATTTACTTATGATAAAAATTCTCACAGAATGGGGCGCCTGGGTGGCTCTATCAGTTAAGCGTCTGACTCCTGGTTTCAGCTCAGGTCATGATCTCAGGGTCATGAGATGGCGCCTCATGTCGGGCTCCATGCTGGGCATGGAGTCTGCTTGAGATTTTCTCTCTCTCCTTCTCTCTAAAAAAAATCCTCATAGTCTAACAACAGAAGGAAGTTTCCTTGAGCCGATAAAGGGCATCTCTAGAAACATACAGTTAACTTCATACAAACACCGCAACACTGAGTGGTCTGCCCCTAGTCTCAGGAGTCACACAAGGACGTGTGTCTCTGCCCTTCTATAAACACTGTACTGTCGGTCCCTCCAGTGTCACAGGGCAAAGTCTGGAAAGAACCAATGTCTCTATTCACAGCCACCATCGCTCTTTACATAGGAAACCCTTAAAAAATCAACAACAAGAAACTAGCTATAAAAGTGAATTTAGGAAACACATAGGATACATAGTAAACATAAATAACCAACAGGATTTCTAAAGACAGCAGCAGATACTTGGAAAAATAAAATTTTAAACTCTTACTACAATAATGTAAAAAATACAAGTACTTAGGGATAAATTTAACCACGCACATGAACACCTTCCTGCTAAAAACCTAAAATATTGCTGAGAAATTGAGGGAGAAGTGAATAAGTGAATAAGATATACCTTGTTCCTGGATTGTAAGACTCTGTATTGTGTAAATGTTAATTCTCTCCAAATTGATTCCTTCCCCAACACAATCCTGAGTCATTTTATAGAAGTTCACTCTTAATTCTGAGAAGTGATCGGGCTGGTGGGAAGTTGGTGTAAATACAGACATTTACGTTATTGGAGCAGAACAGAAGCCCAGCTACACATACGTGTGGCTGATTGTTCTTTTAAAATTGAGGTGAAATACACATAACATAAAACTGATTGTTTTCCAAGGGTATTTAGCACATCCATACTGTAGTGAACCATGGTTAGCTGATTTTTTTTTCCACCAGGGTGATGAGGTGATTCAATCAGAAAAGGAAATTTTTTTTCCAACAAATAATTGGAATAAGCAGATAAACAGATGGAGAAAAAAATGAACTTCAGCTCTTAACTCACACCACACACAAAATGTTAGAGATAGATCATAGACAAAACTATAAAAGCAAAGGAAAACAGGAGATGGTTTTCTTAGGAAGGGCACAAAAAACAATACAGATCAAAGGAAAATCGGGTAAATCTGGATTCATCAATATTACAAACATCTGTTTGTGCAAAAACACTTGTTCAAAAAATATAATGCAAACCACAGACTGGGAGAAAGGGTTCAGTGTGTCTGCCTAACATGGGACCTTTATCCTGCATATATAAAGACCCTACTAATCACCAACAAAGATAAAAACCGTTTGACATCATCAGGCACCATTAATCATCAGGGACATGCAGGAAAAACCACAGAGAGATAGCATTTCTCTCCCACTAGGCGGCTGGAATGAAAATCCCCGACCACACCCAGTACTGGCAAGAACCGGGAGCAGGCAGAGCTCCCCAGCGCCGTGGTGGGGCGGGAGGTCACACGGCCACTTGGGAGAACTCTTCGACCGTTTCCTCCAAGCTCCATATGCATCTACCCTCCCACGTAGAAACACCACTTCTTGATATCGACCCAAGAGAAATGAAAATACATGTCTGGGGAAAGACTTGTAAAAGCATGTTCATAGCGGCTCCATCAATAATCGCTGAAAACCGAAAAGCGACTCAAGTGTTTCCCACAGGAACTTGGGTAAAGGAGTCGGTGTTGTCAGTACAGGATGGAACCGGCCTGGCTGGGAGAGGGGACAGGGGACGTCATGGGAGAGCTTCGGATATTTAAGGGAAAATAAGACCTCCGTATCATTCTCTTTCTACGACGTGCAGGAGGAGGCGACAAGAATGCACAGGGACAGACGTCCAAGCAGAGGCCGCCGGCAGACTGCGTTCCGACTGGAGGGGGTCCCGACTGGAGGGGGCGTGAAAGAACTTTCTGGAGCTGGGACATGCTCCGTGTGGTGGCCGTGGGGTGGTGGCTGTATGCGGTTGCTCCAACTCATCCAAGTTGTGCCTGCACGCGTGTGGGCCCCGCCCTTCCCCAACAGTGGTGAGGTCACCTGTAGACATACACTGTCCCGTACCTTGACCTGTCTCGGCGACATCTTGAGGGCGCTGCTCATGCCCAACCACAGCGCCAGGTTCACGGCTCCAGCTCGGGCATCTAGGGTCGGCATGGGTGATGCCCCAGCCCCAAGAAGGCCGCGGTGAGCAGAGCGGCGGCCCCTCCTGCCAGGTGCCTCACCTGCCTTCCAGGATCACCGTCGCAGACCACCCGGCTGTTTCTGTGGAATGGGCCTGCATCCTGCCCATGGCCCCCGCTGACTTGCCAGAATCTGCAGACCTGTCGAGGACCCGAGGAGGAGGGGTCCGGAGACGAGCCCCATGTCAGGCTTTGCTCGGAGGAGCAGAGGGGAGCCCCATCACAGAGCCCCTCGCTGGAGCACAGTGGCCAGGCGTGGCTGCTGTTGTCTGCGGTGGGTCTGTGGCCCCCACGTGGAGCTTGGTGGGGTGAGCTCAGCGGCACCGTGTGGGCTTGGCCCTGGGACCAGCCTGGGGACGCCGCAGGCAGGGAAGTGGCAGCCGAGAGCCCGCAGACCAGCAATCCGAGACCTCGGTCCTGTCTTCGAGGTCCTCTGGGGTCATGGGGGCTGCGACGTGGCATCTGTCCCCAGCCCCACCCGGCCTGGCTGGAGCTGACCCCACCCCCGTGTTGGCCGTGGGGGAAAGGTGACTGTGTCTTCCGGGTAGTGGGTACAGCTGTCCCCTGGGCCCCGACGTTGGCGGCAGGCTTGAGCTGAGTTTGCAGGGCGCGGCCACCTTACAGGAGAGGACGCTGCTGGCCCCGGACGGCTGTCAGGTCTGCCCTCATGTCCTGCAGCGCTGCCTGGAGCCCGGCTCAGCCCGACTCCTTCGAGTGCGTGTGNGGGGGGTGGGGGGGGGGGCGGCTGGGCCGTTCTCCTCCCGGCGGCAGGGGTGGAGCGGGCGAGGGGCTCGGGTTCGCGGTCCCTGAGGCCCTGACTCCAGACCCTCTGACACCGGGGTGTGGTGGGAGTCTTGGGCGACCCTGCTCGGAGACGCTAGCCCTTCCCCGGGGCTGGAGAGGACCCCCGCAAAAAAGCAGTGGGCCACGCTGCCTGCAGAGTGAGGGCCACGCGTGGGTTGGTGGGAGGCCTCTCCCGGGCGCGGGCAGGGGTGCCGGGGCGATCTGGGCCGCACTGACTCACACGCCCGGGGGCAGGAGGCCGGAGGGCCTTCAGGGGCCTCATCCCCCTCCCCCGTCCCCGTCTCCAGCTGGGCCTGGGGGTGGGGGACCGCAGAGCCCCGGGGCACAAAGCCGCCTCTGTGGCAGCACCCGTGGGCAGCAGAGATAAGCCCCAGCGGCTGCTTCTGTTGTGTTGTCAGACAGCAAAAATAGACCGCGTCTCGTTTCCCAGAAGGGCCCTGGCGTGGGTCTGGGCCAGGCCGCTGTCTGCCCTTGGCCTTGAGAGGGACGAGGCGCGCTGGGCGGTGGGGAGCAGGAGTGGGGCCCTCCCTCCTGCCGCCGCTGGCTCACACACGGTCTCATCCGGGAGGCCCGCGCCGTCTGTCCTCCCTTGGGCTCTTGCGGTGTGAGGCCTGGGGGAGCCCGGTAGCCCACAGCCACCTCCACGGGGTCCCTCAGACGGGGCTCCCCGTGAGTGCTGAGCCGCAGGGCTCCAAGACCCGGAGCGGGGTGGTCAGTGCTGCGGGCGCAGGCCCCGGGCTCACCCGGCACTCAGCTCAGGCCCTCGAGGTGACCCTGGGCACAGGCCGGAGGCGGCAGGGAGCACGTGGCCCCTGGAACGAGGCAGGTGTCCTGTCACAGGAACGGTGCACAGTGCCGTGGCCCTGGCCTTGGTGCTGTCCCTCCTCGCCTGAACCCCACCGTCCACGGTCTCCCTGCCGCCGGCCTGCCCGCCCTGTCCAGGCTGCTCCACACGCGCTGCTGGTGCCCCCACCAGGCTCAGGACAGGACCCTGCACGCCCACCAGCTCCCTCCCCAGGCCTGCCCCAGCCTCAGCCCCCAGAACGCAGGGTGTGGGCGAGGAGGCGCGACCAGACAGGCCTGCGTCTCAGACATGGCAGCTCCTCTCGCAGGGCTCATCCCCTGCTCGCCCCGACCGGGAGCTCTGGCAGGTTCTCCCGGGCAGTGGGCACCGCCGGGGTGCTTGGGGCTGGACCTGGGAGCCGTCGAGGGAAGACGCGGCCTGCTGCTGCCTGGCGAGGGCCGGCCCCCAGGGCCCCCAGCGGAGCTCACCCTGCTCTCTCCAGTTCAGGGGCCATCAGCAGACCGTCAAGGGGCACCCCAAGGGAACCCCCAGTCCCAAAGTAGAGGAGTAGGTGGGTGGGCTGCAGTGCCTGGGAGCAGGGGGACGCGGGATGGGGACAGGCCTGGTGGCCTTGCCTGCATGGCAGCCCCCTGTCCTGCTGCCTTGTGGGGGTGGGGAGGGGGCTCCCAGCACCTTCTCCTCTCGGAACAGCCCGTCTGGAGTGCGGGAGTCGCTTTCCCGACGGCCTTGATGCGCCCTGTCACCCAGTGCCAACGGCATCCCCACTGTGTGCTCAGACTCGCCACGGGACAGAGGCAGACCGTTCGCCCGCAGAGCTGGGAGGCAAGGTGCACCCATCCCGGGCGGCAAGGCTTCCCCTGGGGCCGGGGGCTGGGCTCGGGGAGCCAGTGGGGAGGGTGGGTCTAGGAGGACAAGCTTGGGCACATCTGGAGGCCTTGAGAGGTGAGCTGGGAGCTTCAGGGGCTGGCCGACCCCAGGAGGCCTGCTGCTCTCCAAGAGCCCGGACTCAGACACCAGTGACTGCAAGTATTAAAAGAGATGGGTTGGCCGAGCGCGTGCATCGTGTGTGTGTGTGTGTGTGTGTGTGTGTGTGTGTGTGTGTGTGTGTGTAGGGGACAGAGAGGTTCTAGGTAGGCATGAGCAGTCCTAATTCCAGAGAGTGACAGTACTGTGCTGTGGAGTTATCCTTGAGGGCTTCCTGGAAGAGGCAGGCCTGGGGAGGAAGGAAGGAGTCTGGGTGGGGATTTGACCACAGGTGGAGGTGCACAAGCCAAACTATGCAGCAAGACCCCAAGACTCAGGACCCTAGCAGAGTCCAGGGCTCAGGGCGCTGTGGTGGGCCCTTTCCAGCAGGCCTGGCCAAGGGAGGCTCCCTGCCCAGTAGGAAACTGAGGCACCAGCGGGATGGCCTGAGCCATGGGACGGGGGTGGGCCCAGGGGGGTGGGTCATCTCCAGGACTCCAGAATATAAGCAAAGCGGGGGCTCCAGGTCTCCACCCCTCTCCCAGCCCTGCTGACGTGCTGTCCCCGAGCCCCCAGCTGAGCCTGCAGGGACAGCCAGCCGGCAGGTGGCCAGCCTCGAGGAGCAGGTCTGGGGTGAGCGGCCCTCCCTCCTGCACCTGAGTTCCATTTAGGCCCCACGGACGGGATGAAGGGGTGGGGGCTGCGCCCGGTACTCCCGGCCAAGACGTGGTCCTGGGATGCCAGCTAGGCCAGATGTGGGGACCCCCGCAAGAATCGCAGGAGGAGGACCAGGACACAGACCAGCCCCTCCTGGGGCCGCCACTCCGCTGCCATCCAGTCCTTGGGACAGAGCTGCCCCCCCCCCAGGCTTCCGGGGGCTCTAGGGGCCTCCAGGTGTCAGGGCAGCTCCCCCAGGGTAGGCTGGAGTTCCCTGACCGAGGGTCCTGGCCCCGTGGGGCACTGAGTAGGGCTGGGGCTGGGCCAGGCGGGGGGCTCACACCTGGCAGGATCCCAGACAGGGAGGGCGGACCCCGGCCCAGGAGAGCTGAGGTAGACACTGAGTTCCCTGCAGTCCGGCGACCCGCTGGCTCTGCTGGGCTTCGGGGTGAGCGGGCAAGCCGGGGTCCAAGTGCAGGGCGGGAACACACAGACGACGGGCTCGCCCCCTCGCCGGGCACTGGCTCCGCCCACAGCCCCGCGCCCGTCCCAGGCCCGAACCCCTGCAGGGAGTCCGGGCGGAGACCGAGCCGGGCGGGGCCTGGCAGAGCCGCGGGGTCGCACCCGGGATGCTGCTCCACTGCCATCGCCCCCGGGGGGCACAGGTGCTTGGCTAACAGACCCCGCCCGGGACCGCAGGTGCCCGCTTCTCCCACCGCCCTGCGCCCACCCGCGTCTGTTTCTGTCCCACTTACCTCCCGCAGCACATTTTGGAGGTGGATGTAAAGAAAATTCTGATCTTTTAAAATAGATTTCACAGAAGAGGTGGGGGAAGAGAAAGGAAAAGATGAGTTCATTGAGCGTTTCCTTTTAAAATAGGCCAGCCTGAGCCCGGGGTGTCTCGGGGCGGCCAGCGGTGTCGCAGCACCTTCCGTCCCGGCCCCTGGGATGGTCATTTCTCCTACGCCGACGCACTATTTCTAGGCTTTCTGGTCACTTGCTGGAGTAATATCTGTGGTTGGGTGTGTGGTCGGGAGGTGGGGAGCTGGCGGGAATGTGTGACGGCAGAGCTCGGCCTGCAGCCGGTGTCCTCGCACGGACGTGAGCGGGAGAGGGGCGGGCCGCAGGTGCTGGGTGAGTGAGGCTGCAGATGGCCAGGGAGGGGCTGGCCAGCATCTGGGGGGTCTCCGTGCTTGTCAACAGATCCACAACAGCCACTGTGGGCCACGCCGTCCCTCGCACACATCAGGCCCTCCCCGGCCCGCGGAACGTCCCTAGGAACGTGTCCCATGAAAGCTGTGACCTGTTTGCAGGCCCTATAGGTACAGACCCTATTTTACAAGGCTACTGCTTCCCGGACTCAGTCAGTGGGGGCTCAGGTGGGGGCTCCTCCCGGAGACTCCCATTTCGGCAGGTGGTTTTCCTCTCTGGGGACACCAAACCTGTCATGGTCTCCAAACCACAACAGCTCCCCGTGACACTTGGACATCTCAGGGCATGGCACAGCCCTGCCAAGGACCAGGCCCCCGGCAGTGGGAGCTTCTGGCAGCCCCGGGGAGTAGCTCCTTCCACCATGAAGTTGTGTCACC
Source organism: Ailurus styani (assembly GCA_002007465.1). NCBI lineage: Eukaryota > Metazoa > Chordata > Mammalia > Carnivora > Ailuridae > Ailurus > Ailurus styani. The sequence goes on from LNAC01001113.1 coordinate 271,735, forward strand.
TGAAGGTCAGCCGGCTGGCTGCCCTGCTCCTGTCTAGTCTCTGCAGGGAGGTGTTGTTTAGTGGTCTGGCATCTTGTGTGTGCCAGGGACAGACAGCTTTCTCAAAACTTGCTCAAAGAAATAGGATGATTGATTGGGTTCTAGAACTGGAAACTGTCAAGGGCTTCAGGCATAGCTGGATCCAGGAGGTTAGACAAGGTTATCAGAGCCACTTCCTCTCCCTTTCTCGCAGCTCAACTTTCCCTATAGCTTTATTCTCAGGTAGACTGTCTCTCCAGGTCATAGAAAGCTCCAGACACAGAGCAACCCTCTCTCTTCACCACACTTCTGAATCTCCCACAGGACTCATTGGCCAGCCTGGGTCACGTGCCTGTCCCTGGGCTGGTCCAGGAGTCAGCAGCTGGGCAGTGCTGATTGGCTGCCGTGGGTCACGTGCCCACTGCCACATTTACAGTCCCTCCAGGTTCACTGGGCTGGGGACAGGGTCATTTTCAGAGGGAACTCAGGAGTGAAGGGTGGGCACGTGGACACCACCCACACACCCTCCGTGTAGCCGGGGGAGGCCAGCAAGCGCTCCGTGGAGGAGCGTCTACAAGGGTAAAGGCCCTATTAGGAAACCCTGGGGCCCCACCTGCCAGCCTCTGCCTTCGGAGCCAAGCTCTGTGGCCGCCAGGGCCTGCAGCTCGGCAAGCCCCAGCCGGCTTCAAAGGGGCCTGTTTCCCTTGTCAGCTTTGATCGCAGAAGGGGACTTGCTAGGAGTCACGATCAAAAGGAACGTGTAGGATTCCAGGTACGTGCAGACGCCGTCTCAGGGTGCGAATCAAGGTTGTCCCATCTCAGACGGCCAGAGTCACCCTCTGTAGAGCCTCGCGCGTCTTTGAAAGCATTTCTCTTTTTATCATATTAGGAGGGCAGCAAGAAGTGCTCCTGTGTCTTCTCCAGAAGCTGTGGGGGCTGAGGAAGGACACGCACGGATTGGAGACGTGAGGGTGAGAACAGCGCTGATCCGGGCAGACCAGCCCAGCCGCGGTGTGTCTCTGGGCCCCCGTGTGTGTCCCTTACCCCTCTTACCCTGCACACGCTGCGGTGTTTGGCGGCAGGTGACCTCTGCAGGTCTCTCCAGCCCGAGATTTCAGGGTTCTAAGCTCTGGCACAAGAGGACCTGTTGAGACCCTTGGATCAAATAGAATACAAACTTTATAGCTGTCTCTAAAAGCCAGCTTTCCAAATTCCAGATTCTAGTCTGGGAGCAGAGAAAAGCAGGTATTTCTTAAGCACGTGTATAAGACAGGCATGTTTCCCAGAGGGGATGGCGAGGCCTGGCCACCTGTCCCGAGTGGCTTCGGCAAGTGGTCACCAGGTAGGAGGGAAGGAGAGGTTCCTTTACAGAGCTTGACCATGGGGCCCACAGCTCGTGGGAGGCAGAGCCGAGGGAGAGTGTGGGGAAAGGGGACACCTGGGGCAGCCTCCTGCCAACGGCAGAGGTCGCTGGAAGTCAGGCGTGGGGCTGTGACGGGGGAGGGGGTGGAGGTTGGCCCTGGGGGGGAGGATGGGTCCCTTCTCTGCTGCCGGGGGGACATGGGGCAGGTGCCGCTGGGCCTTGATTTTCACGGTGGCATGGAAGTCAAGGCTGCAGCTACGGAGGGAGGGGAGGAGGTCTGAGCCCTGCTGGGGGCTCGGGCCTGGAGGGACGGTGCGTCCGTAGGTTTAGGTAACACCCGCCTCGTGTTCCACAGTCGGCACCGTGGGGGCTACCAGGGCAAGGAAGAGGGGGATGCAGCAGAGCTGGACCTGCCGTCACAGGGCCTGGGGCTCGGAGGGGGCCAGGGCACCTGTGACTGCTTAATGGGATTTGAGGCTGAGGACCTGCAAGGGGACCCTGGGGCTGGGGGGTCTTCTTGGCCCAGGGTCCCTTTCAAGCACAGACACATCCTCACTTCTGGGTGCTTCCAAAACACACCTTTGAATCCAAGGCCTCCTCAAAGTCAAACGTGACTTCTCAAGGTCATGAGATGAGCAATCAGCTAAGATTCCGGCCCAAGAATCTCTCAGCCCATGGATTTGAAATTGTGCCCTTCTCCAAAAACAGGGCTGAGTTGCTCCTGGGGAAGTGCCCGCGTTGGGGACATTCTGTGTCCTGCCTCCTAGGTCGGGACGGGGGCGGAGCGTCCACACGCCTGTCTCAGAATTTGCTGTGAATAACTCTGGCTTCGAGACTGGGAGTTCAGAATATTTGCTGGAGAGTGTGAGAAGACACAAGGTTGGAATAAAAGGAGAAATTAGGTTTTGGAGGTTAAGCTCAGTAATCAGCGGGAGACAATAAGAGAAGCTAACCCGGTCAGGAGCAGACCGCGTGGGGCAGAGATTGAGATCAGATACGATTCTCGGGGCCCTCGGGAAGCAGGGCTCATTCTAGTCTCCTTTCATCGGCGGGAGAGAGCACTCAAAGGGCTTTAAATTAAAATCAATTCCTGTTAAGTCTTTGGCTAATTTGGTTTACAGTCCCTTTCAGCTCGGACGGAGGTGCATTTTGGTTGCAGATCTGGAAGGACCCTTGGAAGTGACCTTGTCCTGCCTCCCTCCAGGGGTCGGGGGGACGCCTGTACCTTGCCCCGTGTTGGACATGGCGCCTCTGCCCAGCCCAGTTCCCGGGGCACTTCGGCCACACTCGGCAACGTCTGTTCCCATCCAGCGGGTCCCAACTCGGCCTTGTTCTGCCTCCCGGGACCCCAGCCCGCAGCGGACCCCAGCATCTACACGCAGGGGGCTCCTGCTGTGAGCGCCTCCACGCCGGGCACGGGACTCACTTGGTCTGTCCCCCGCCCCCTGAGGAAGGCTCAGGGATGAGCGAGGAGAGGCTCAGAGAGGAGCAGTGGTGGGCGGTCAGTCACCACTTAGGGCTGTGTCGGGGGTTAGAGCATCCCCCGAAATGACAGGACCCCATCACAATCCCCGCTGACTGTGCGTGTGGCTTTACTTGATATTTGCAGACCTAACTGAGGGGCTCAGGGTCTGATCATTGTGGGTCAGGGTGGGCTCCACATCCAAGGACATGGGTCCTTAGAAGAGAAGGGGAGGGAGGTCTGAGACCCAGACACACGCAGGGAGAGGCGGAGTGACGCTGTCACGGCTGAGGGAACAGGGCCCCCAGAAGCCAGAGGAGGCAGGAAGTACCCTCCCCCAGAGCCGCGGAGGGAGCACGGCTATGCCAGCTCCCTGGTTCTGACTTCTGGCCTCCAGACCTGTTGTTTAATCCACCAAGCTGGTGGTCATTTGTTGGAGCAGCCCCGGGATGCTAACACGGGCCACGTGACTCCTCAGCTCGGAGTCTCAGGGGCGCATGGCTGCCATGGCGACGGCCATGTCATAGGGCTTTGAAGGTTCCGGACAGGCATTTCCAATAATAGAAACTTCCAGCATCTTTGATGACAGAGGTGGGATCAGGCCTGGGCCTTTGGGTTGACAGGGCTGTGCTGTTTCCCGACGGATGTCCCTGATCCTGCAGCTGGGACGTGGATGGGTCCTGGGACCCCATTGCCTGGTGCACCCCTGTTTGCAGGGGTCCCTCCTGGATTTGAGCTGCGAGCACCAGATTCTCTCCAACCTGGGGCAGGTCCCAGAGCCCCAGACCTGGACAGGCACTTCACCTGGGCGTGGACCCCGGGCGTGGTTGGCTCCAATGGGGTGCCCGGGGCCCTTCCAGCCACGACAGAGCCTGAGGGGCGGAGGGCGTCTGGTAGGACAGAGCTCCCCCTGCCCGTGCTGGCTTCGTCAGACTTGGTGATGCTCAGGAGAGAAGGGCCCGCGTGTCTGGAGCTGCCCCGGCCCCAGCCGCTGCTCACGCCCAGGCCCAGTGAGTCCTGGGGCCCCATGGCTCTGCCGTGTGCTGGAACTGGTGGAGGCCGGAACCCAGGACGAAGACCCTGAGCTCACAGAGCCAGAGATCCAACAGCAGGGAGCGAAGAGGCAGTGGCCCAGGCACCTGCAAGCGCTAAGAGGAAAGGCAGGTTGGGCAAGGGCCCTGGGGTCTCTGCCAGGAGACACATGCCATTCCAGGCCACAGGCTCGCTGCCAGGAGCATCCGTGACAGGGCCCCTCACGTCCTTTGGGTCCTCAGGCTCCCCAGGATCGGGCGGGGAGGCCCAGGCCAGCTAATGGCTCTCGTGCCCCTCTGTCCACTCCCTGTCAGCCTCCTGGGGCCTTCGTGGTGCTGAGAATGCACTGTGGGCCTGGAACACAAAGCCACCGCTCACCCCGTGAGGACAGCCCCGTGACAGGGAGGTCCCTGCAGCGCGGGGAGCGGGAGCCCCTGCCCGAGGCATGTGGCCAGTAGGGCCCCAGAGCAGATAGCACCCGGCGCTCCGCCCCACCCACACCCCGATCTGCAGCCTGGGGCTGTTGCCCCCTCCTGACTCCGGTCAGCCTGTGGGAGCCGCCGGCCTGAGGCCCCGGGACTCCCCACGCCCACGCCCCTCAGCCCCCAGCCACACGGCTGCCTGCCCCGTCCCCCCCTCGGGGTGTCCGTCCAGAGCGCTGAGGTCAGGGGCCACCTCTCACGCGTTTCCGGAGGCCCACACTGGGAGCCGGGCACCGCAGGGCACTCTCTGGGCATGGACATGGGCCGCCTCCCGCGCCCCCGGGGGGGCCCGGCCACACGGAAACGCTCGCCTCCACCCAGGTTCTAAGGCTGTGCCCATGGTGGGGCCGCGCGTCCGGGTCTGACGGGGCCCAGGGGCCACACGGCTGGCGCTCTGGGAGGCCAGCTCTAGGCGGTGCCTTCTGCCTCGTGCTGGGGGCGGGACCGGGGGTACACGGCCTCCCCTTCCTGCCCTCGCCTGGGCAGCACCCCCCAGCCTTGTTCTAACCGCTCGGGCTTTCCGGACAGGGAAGGGCGAGTGGTACCCATTCGGGTCATTGACTCACCCAAGTGTTGTCAGCTGCTAATTATAATTAAATCTTGGATGAGCTGTTTCTTATCTTCCTAATTAAATAATTATGACTAATGGAGTGGACGGCACCTAACTCTGGAGTGTCTGCGGGAAAGCTCTGTGCAGCTCGGGCCCCACTCTGCGGGGGGAGGCGGCCACCCCGGGGGCAGCGTGGGGGGCGGAAGGACAGAGGCCAGGGCCGCTGCCTTTTCCCAGAGGCGGCCCCAGCTGCTCAGCCTAAGCCTGGTTCTTGCAGTAGACGGGAAATGTGTGAGTGGGAGGGAGACCTGGGGCCCGCGCCCTCCCACCCCTCACCCTGGGGGCCTGCTCCCAGTCTGCCCAGTGTCACTCGGCCTCCCAGTCCCAGGGGGCTGTCCCTGCAGGCGCGGGGAAGGGGGCGGGGGCTTGCTCGCCCGGAGGTGAGTCAGGCCACCCGCTCTGCCCCGGACCCAGAGGCACTCGGTTGGGGGGGGGGTGGTGGAAGGACGGGCCGCGCCGGGATCGGCCACAGTGAGGACTCGCGGACCCTGCGGGGCCTTGGTGTCCTTCTGTGTGCGGTGAGGGGCGGTGAGGAGACCTCTGAGGTTGTTTCGAGAGGGCCCGTGAAAGCCAAGGTCTCCGAGGGGGTGTGACCGGCCCCGGCCCGTGTTCAGATCTCCGCGTGACCTCAGGGACAGCTGCGCGTGAGTCATGGTCTCCGGCTGGCTGACCCTGTCTCCGTGGCTGAGGGTCACGTCCCGCCTCTTCCCAGGCCCACCCCCACCCAGCGTCCCCCACCCCGGAAGCCGAGCGCCGTCGGGGCCTCCCTCACACCCAGTCTTCTTCGTCCATGGCTCCCTACTTCCCCGGAAGTCTTCCTGCGGAGACGGGGGGCCGGGCTGCGGGGGGTGCTCTGTCCTTCCGAGTGCCCGCGATGGAGGGAGGGCTGCGTGCTCGTCTGCCCAGCACTGCCGTCAGCATTTCACCCCCAAACTGGGCTGACTCCCCCACTGGTCCTGCTCGGGCGGGGTGTCCCAGGAGGCGGGGTGGGGAGGGGCGGCCAGCCCTGTGGGAGGTAGGGGGGCAGGCGGCGTGACCGACAGGCGGGCCCAGGGGCTCCCACGGCGGTGGGGGGGGCAGCTTCCCCGGGGCTGCTCTGCCAGGAGCCCCAGCTCCCTGCGGCTGCTCCCCTCACTGTCGAGGGGGCCCCTCCCCACCCCGGAGGTCAGCCGGCTGCGCCAGGGCCGCAGGCTGCTGGGCTAGAACCTTCCTGGGGGCCCCGAAGCCTGGGTCTGGAACCGCCTCCAGAGAAAACCTGCTCCAAGCCCGGGTTTGCAGCCGGTGCGGGAGGCCCCGGGAGGGGAAGCCGGGCAGCTGGTGAGGGGCTGAGCGGAAACAAGAGTGCTCTTCTCCTCCCGGGCTGGGCCCTGTTTGGCTCTGTCTCAACTCACAGAGCAAATGTGAGACAGTCAGTGCATTCAGTGTAGGACAGACGGCCCAGCCCCCACTCAGAGGTCTGGGGGGTCCTGAGAGGGCACACAGGTGGGGCCGGTAGGAGAGACCCTCGGGGCCAGGTCCGCTGAGCAGGGCGGGGAGGGGGTCCTCCCAGGGTTGGGGTGCCAGGGGGAGGGCCAGTGCATGCTCGGGGAGAGTGTAGCCTGGGGGGAGGGGATTCCTCGGTGGCAGGGTCCTCCTTGCAGAGCAGCTACTGCGCTCCGAAAGGGACTGTGATCCTAGAACAGGCCAAGAGCACAGTTTGGGGGGCAGGGGTCTGGGAGAGACGCCCCCCCGTCCCCGTGCGGCAGGCAGACCCTCGGCCGGCCGTGACCCCGCCCGCGTGAGCCCGGACCGTCCCTTCCCCTGCAGGGGGCAGCTTCCGAGCAAGAGAACATGTGGGGCGCTGGACGTGACCGTCCGTGTCTGGGCGCTGGGGAGCCAGAGCCCGGAGGGGGAGTGGCTGCACCACAGGCACCCTGGGGTGGGGGCACGGTGACCTCCGGGCCTGGGCGCTGCCGTCCATCGCCAGCCGATGGCCCTCGGTCCCGCGGACGCGGGGAAATGAGCTCCGCCACCCGGGAGCGGCCTCCAGGTGACTGCCACCTGTGCGGCGGGGCGGCGCGCGGCCAGCGGCCCGTGGATGCCACAAGGTGGTCAGCCGGTATTTCAGGGAGCTGCTAGGCAGTGCAGGGATCTCGTTAGGTAGCACAGACACGAATACACGTGGGCCCCAGACACAGACACGCAGGGGCCGGTCTCTGCGCTCGCAGGCCGGTCACCCGAGCCGCGCGTCCACGGGCCCCTCTGCTTCCCCGCGATTGGCGGGGAGAGACCGCGGTTGGGGACGCCCCGGGGAAGGCGGGGGTAGCCCAGCACGCTGGCCATGCAGGGACAGGGGTCCCAGGTCCTTCCCATCGCTCCTGCGCTGCTGAGGAAAGTGGGTCCGCTGCCTGCCGTCCCCAGGGGAGCTGGGGCCCTGCAGAGCAGGGGGCAGGCCCGGGGGCGTGAGCCTGGTGTCCCCGGCGGGATGGTGGCTGGCAGGAAGACATCCCCAGGTGGCTGTGACCGGCCCTGGCCACACACTGTCCCAGGCTTCTCTGAGATGTGCTGACAGCGCCTCACGGCCTCACCCCGTGCCCGTCTGACTCCGGCTGGGGGCAGGCAGGGGGACAGGGACAGGAACAGCTCTGTGGGGACAAACGGCAGGCCACCCCATGTGCGGACGAGCCCAGGGACCGAGTCCAGTTGGGACAGAGCCCTGGCTACGCCCCCAGCCCCATTTGCTCCGGGAGGTGGGCGGAACACCCAGGAGAGGGCTCACTGTTCGGGCTCATGGGGCAGCTGGGGACGGAAGCTGGCTGGCGGCCCCCGGGAGACACGGGGAGGGGGGCGGGGGTCTGTGGGGAGAACGGAGGGGCCGCGGAGAACGGGCCGAGCCCTGGCCTGCTCACAGCGGCTCCTCCTCCTAACTCCTGCATCCGGGCCGCTGGATGGCGGGGCTCGCCCTCCCGGCAGGAGCAGGGATGGAGGCAAGGCCCCCACGGAAGCTCTGGGTCTTTTCTCCTGCTGGCCCTGAAGCTGTGGCCACGGTGGCCTAGGCTGGCTACCAGCATGACCCCCACCCCAGAGATCCTGAGGAGTGCTGATGGGAGGCTGGGCCTGTCCTCGGGGCACCAAGCCCAGTGTCGCCCTTGGGGGATTGTCCAGCTTCTAAAAGCCCAAAGACACATACCTTGGGGTGGTGTGCCAAAAGCCAGCGTCCTCATACTTCTGAAGGGCAGAGAGTCCGGAGAGGGTGGCCTGGGGTGAGCCTGGGAGCCGCCAGGAGGAAGAGTCCACAGCCCAGGAGGAGCCACGACGGCCTGCCCCTGGCCACCAGCTCAGCCTTGTCCAGATGGAGCTGGGGACTCCCAGGTGCCGCTGTGCAGATCAGCAGAGGAGGAGGCCAGGCTGGAGGCTGACCTCTGGGACGGCTCCAGGCCCTTCTTGCAACCATTGCTTGTCTTGGCTCCCGGAGCCCCCCCTCGATCCCCACTTGCAGCCTCTCCAAGACAGTGGCCATGCTCCCCCAGGTAGGATCCTCACTGATGTGCTCCAGGGTGGATTTCTTCTGGAATCTGTAAAGATTCTGCCTTCAGCGCCAACAAGTAAGTGAAACCACATGGGATGGTTTGAAGCTTCTAGAAGCTTCTGCACCATAATAAAAACAGACAAGCTAAGCCCCTGGAGAGCAGCAGGCACAGAGCTGGGCCTAATTAGCCCCCAGCAGGAAGACACAGGGAGCCACAGTGGGGTCAGGGGATGAAGACAAGGGACTAGGGCCTGGGGAGTAGGCCCTCGGAGGGAAGGTCACAGGAACCAAAAATACTCTTTCCTCACCAGCCAGCTGTCAAGGTGTAGCCCATCCCCCAAGCCCAGCTTCCACCACGGCCAGGTAGCTCACCAGGGCGCTTGCTGCCCCCGCAGCCTCCCATCCCCGCCAGGCTTGTATGCTGTGGGACTCGCTCATGTGGGTCTCCCCGTGGGAGCAGGGCAGGCAGGTGGCCACCCCCCCGCTGGCGGAGCCCAGCCCCATCCATCCTCTCCATCCCAGAGCCTGCTTGTGCTGGGTATGGTGCCTCCTGAGGGCCAGGGCCCCACAGTCAAAGCGTGTCTGCTGTCCACACAGTGCCACGTGCTGACACAGCAGGAGCTGGGCGGATCAGCAGGCGGTGGCTTCATTCTAAAGACCAGGGTCTGCCCCTTGCAGACCACGGGGAGTAGCCACCCACCCCGGTCACTGCCCAAGCGGGAGCCACCACCGGGCTTGGGCCTGGCCTCTGGGCCGCTGACCACCCTCTGTCCTCCAGCTTAGAGACGTGCCCACGTTGTGAAGTGGACAGGTCACATGGCCCATCGGTGAGCCTCCGTCGCCCTGCCCCGCAGTGGGGGGACGGGGGGAGAGTCTCTCCTAGCTCTGGGGTCTGGCTTCTTCCCGAACCCTTCCAAGGGGCCCCACTGCGAAGGGGCCTCACATTCTGCTCCTGCACAGAGAGGGCGGGGGAGGTCTGCTCATGCCCAGAAGAGCCTCTGCCCCACCAAACTCTTCAGCTGCCTCCCTCCTCCTCCTCCGTCTCCGCTCTGCTCCCGAAGTGACTCATATGTCCAGGGGCCCTAAGGAGCCCGGCAGGGCTGGGTCGAGGTCGGTCAGGACTCCTGGGCCCAGAGGGATCAAACCCCACCTATTTCCCTCTCCCTCCCTCTCTCCTCCTCTCTAGCTGGCTCAATGGCCTATGCAGTGAGCTGTCCTCTCCACCCTGTCCCCACCCTGGCTGCCCCCACATCAGGGTAGCTTCTGCTCCTGTGCAGACAAGTCTGGCCATGGCCTGGCTCTTTCCACTGGCCGAGGGCGGCGGGGAGAAGTACAAGGGCCGCAGCAGGCTGGCCCCAGCTCCCCTCTTGGTCTCTGTCCAGCTTTGCAAAGAATAGGGCTAAAGTTCACATAATAAGCACTCAGTGGGATTGTCGCCATTCTGGGCCCTAAGGATGAAGCCACAGGGAGCACGGTCCTCGCCCTGGACGTGTGGGCGGAGAGGTTTGCTGCTCTGCACCCTGCCCTTTGATTAGGCAGGAGCTTGGGGCCACTTCCCGCCATGGGACATGAGCAGAAGTGATCCGTGTCTGCAGCACATACAACAGGGCCTGGCCTGTGTCTTTCTCTGCAGCAGCCATGGGCCATGTGTTGAGGTGTTGGGGCCTTCACGAGCTTGGGTTCCAGAGTGGAGCAAAGCACCCCATCGAACCTACGCACACTAGGATTGTAACCTGTGCAAAAAGTACATCTTTATCTATCCCCAGGATGCAAGGGTGATTCATTCAGAAGTCACAAAATAATCAATGTGATATGTCACAACAGTAAGAGGAAGGATAAAAACCCTATGATCATTTAAATATGTATTCAAAGCATTTGGCAAAGCACAACATCCATTCCTAATAAACCCTCCACAGAGTAGGTCTAGAGGGAACATACCCCAACACAGTAGAGGCCACATGTGAAACACCTACAGTGAACATCACCCTCAATGGAGGAACACAGAGAGTTTCCCCTAAAATTAGGAACAAGACGAGGATGTCCTCTTCACCATTTCTGGTGAACATGATACTGGAAGTCCTAGCCACAGTAATCAGACAAGAAAAAGAAATAAAAGGCATCCAAATTGGTAAGGAAGAAGTAAAACTTTCATTCTTTGCAGATGACACGATACTATATATAGAAAACTCAAATCTTCAAAAAAAAATATGTATATATAAAACCCCCTAAAGGCTCCATCAAAAAACCTACTAGAACTGATCAACAAATTCATTAAAGTTGCAGAATATAAAATCAATATATGTAAGTCTGTTGCATTCCTGTACACGAATAATGAAGCAACAGAATGTGAGATTAGGAAACAGTCTTATGATTGCATCAAAACCAATAAAATATCTATGAATAAACTTAACCAAAGAAGTGAAAGAGCTATACTCTGAAAACTAGAAAACACTGATGAAAGAAATTGAAGATGATGCAAAGAAATGGAAAGACATTCCATGCTCATGGATCAGAAGAGCAAATATTGTTAAAATGTCTATACTACCCAACGCAACCTACAATTCAATGCAGTCCCTATCAAAATAGCAACCACGTATTTTACAGAACTAGAACAAACAACCCTAAAATTTGTATGGAGCCACAAAAGACCTCAAATAGCCAAAGTGATCTTGAAAAAGAAAAAACAAAACTGGAGTCATCACAATTTCAGACTTCAAGTTGTATTACAAAGCTGTAGTCATCGAAACAGTATGGTCACTGGCATAAAAACGGACACAGAGAGCAAAGGAATAGAATAGAGAGCCCAGAAACCAAAGGAGGCAAGAATATCCAATGGGGAAAAAAAAACCAAAGCCAGTCTCTTCAACAAATGGTGTTGGGAAAACTGACAGCAACACACAAAAGAAGGAAACCAGACTACTTTCTTCACCACACACAGAAATAAACTCAAAATGGATCAGAGACCTAAAACCATAAAAACCTAAACCTAAAACCTGAGACCTAAAACCATAAAAATCCTTGAAGAGAGCACAGGTAGTAACCTTTTTGACATCAACCGTAGGAATATTTTTCTAGATATGTCTCCAGAGGCAAGGGAAATAAAAGCAAAAATAAACTATCGGAACTACATCAAAATAAAGAGCTTCTGCGCAGGGAAGGAAACAACCCACACAACTAAAAGACAACCCATGGAATCGGAGAGGATATTTGCCAGTGACCTATCCCATGAAAGGTTAGTATCCAAAATAGATAAAGAACCGATACAACTGGACACCGAAATAAGTAATCTAGTTAAAAAATGAGCAGAAGATGGGGCATCTGGGTGGCTCAGTCAGTTTAGCACCTGAATTTGACTCAAGTCATGATCTCGGGGTGCTGGGATCGAGTCCTGCATCAGACTCCGTGATCAGTGGGGAGACTGCTTGTCCCTCTCCCTCCCCCTGCTCATGCTCACTCTCTCACTCTTCTCTCTCTCTTTCAAATAAATAAATAAAATCTTTAAAAAAAATGGGCAGGAGACATGAACAGAGATTTTTCCAAAGAAGACAGCCAGATGGCCAACAGATACGTGAAAAGACGCTCACCATCACTCATCATCAGGGAAAGGCAAATGGAAACCACATGAGCTACCACCTCACACCTGTCGGGACGGCTAGAATCAGCAACACAAGAAACAACAGGTGTTGGTAAGGATGCAGAGAAAGGGGAACCCTTGGTGCACTGTTGGTGGGAATGCACATGGGCGCAGCCACTGTGGAAAGCAGTGTGGAGGGCCCTCAAGAACTTAAAAATAGAGCTGCCCTATGACCCAGCAATCACAATACTGGATATGTACCCAAAGATACAAAAATACTTACTTGGAGGGGCACATGCACCCCTGTGTTTATAGCAGCATTACCAACAATAGCAAAGATATGGAAGCAGCCCAGGATGGATGATAAGGAAGACATGGGGCGTGCACACGATGCAATAGTACTCAGACCTAAAAGGACGGAGATCTTACCATTTGCAATGATGTGGAGCAAGGTCCCCAGTGTCGTGTGTGTGTGCGTGGAATTGCCTTGGGCTCCCCCTGTCCCTGGCTCAGGGTGCAGCCAGGCGGGCACCAAGGTCCCCGACCCAGATGTGGGAAGCAAGGGGTGTTTGCAGAGACCGAGGTAGGACAGAAAAGGTGACTCCTGTGCCCCTTGGCCTATGTCGCGCGCGCGTGCGTGTGTGTGTTGGCCAAGGGGCTCACTGTCACCACAGAGGCTCCGTCTAGTCTGTCTGCAGCACCAGCCAGAGGTCAGGCTCCACTCCCCAGGAGAGCAGTGTGGCCCGCCTCCCCACTGCCCTGCTTGGGGGCCACCACAGCCTGCAGGGGTGAGGAGAGGGGTGGACTCGGGAAGCTAAGCGAGCAGCTCGCACACACCACACACGCCACCCGAGTGGCTGGTTCCCAAGCAGTGCTCCGTGTGTGTGTGCGCGTCCCTGTGGTCACCGCGGTGTGGGTGCGCAGCCCTTCCCGCACACACCCTGCTGTCCGGCCGCTCGGGGGCGTCTTCCCGGAGCCGCTGCCCCTGCTGTGAGGTTCCCCCGAGCGATGCCGCAGAGCCAGGCCCCAGGAGAGCCTGCGGACACGGTTGTGTGGCCGGCAGAGTGGACGCTGTTTGCAACAACACTTTGCGTTAGAGGTCGCCCTGGACAAGACAGGAGGAGGTTTGGGTCAGCGGCTTGCACCTGTGTGGCCGGACGCTCCCTCAAGGCACCGGGGACGGGCTCTAGGTTCAGGAAAGAACCTAGTCCAGCGCCTCCTCTTGGGCCATGAAGCCACAGTTCCAAGAACAGAGGGATGGGTGTACTGTGCAGGCTAATCCCAATTCATAAAAAAAAACCCCATCACACCAAAAACACAAAGGAAAGAAGGTAAGGAAATACACAGATATTGGAACAATGCTGTCTGTGATGGGGGCTGTGCTAGATTATTCTGTCCACAATTTTGCAGCTTCCAAGGTGTATAAGCAGTAAGACTTCTATAATTTAAAAAAATAGAAGTTATTTTATTTATTTTTAAATGATTTCATTTTTTAGAGAAAGAGGAATGGGGGAGGGGTACAGGAGAGGGAGAGAGAGAATCCGAAGCAGGCTCCATGCCGAGCACAGAGCCCAACGCGGGACTCACTCTCATGACCCTGAGATCTCGACCTGAGCCGAAATCAAGAGTTGGAGGCTCAATTGACTGAGCCACCAGGCGCCCCTGAATGTTATTTATTTTAAGTAAGTTTATCAAGTTGTCCTAGTTTAATTGTTTTGTCAATTACACGACATGTTTGGTCTGGTAATAACGGCATTGATTATAAATATTAAATTCAATTAGTTTAAATTTATTTTATTTATATCAATTAAAATTTAGACAAATCATTTATATATAATTTCTATAAAATTTATAGAAATCATATAAACTTTATAGAAATTATTTATATATAATTTATATAAAATTAATACAAATTAAAATGTAATTTAATTAATATAAATATAAATATTAAATTAAAAGATATTAAAACAACCCAAATTTTCAATAATGCAAGAGTGAATATATAGCAAATCCAGCCACTAGAATACTATGGAGCTTCCTAAATGACTGAAACTAGTCCAGCAATGGAAGAGATAATCTTATTTTCGTACAAAAACCTTCATACAAAACCTTCTAAGGCGATCTGCTTTAAGTATCTCTCGATGGCAGATCAATAGTAACTTTCATCTTCTTTGTGTTGTTCAAAACATCCACGTTTTCTATTAAAAAGCATATATTCTTTTCGGAATCAGGGGAGAGAAAAGCCCACTTGAGAAAAACAAAGAATGTTTCCACCAGCATGCTGGGACAACTAGACGTCAGGGAAGCTTCCCCACATCGAGCAGAGAGTTTAAGTCAAAATGAACCACAGACTTAACACAAGAGCTGAAGCCACAGAACTCTTAGACAAAGATAAATGAGTAGATCTTCGTGCCTTGAGTGGCCAATAATTCCTTAGATAAGACACCAAAAGCATGAGTGGCAAAAGGGAAAATTGGACTTTAAATTGGACTTTAACAAAATTAAAAACCTTTGGTCTGCCAACACCCCCATCAAGAAAGTAAAAAGACAACCCACAGAACGGAGGAACGTATTTTCAAATCATGTGTCTGAGAAAGGACCTGTGCCCAGGATACATAAGTAAATCCCACAATTGAACAATAAAAAGATAAATAACCCAATTAAAAACTGGGCAAAGAATCAGAATAGACATTTTGCCACAGAAGATGTGTAGATGAGTAATGACCACATGAAAAGGTGCCGAACGTCACCAGCCGTTAAAGAAATGCAAATCAAAACCACAGTGGGGTGCTGCTTCACAACCAACTGCATACTACAAAAGAGACAGACAGTAGCAAGTGTTGGCAGGGCTGTGACCAAGCTGGACCTGGAAGATATCGCTGAGAGGAAGGTAAAACGTTGTAGCTGCTTTGGGAAATCTGTAAGTTCTTCCAGATCTTAAATGTAGGGTTATCATATAGATAACCAGAGTCCCTACTCCTAGGGATGTACCTTCAAAGTGAAAACATGTATCTCCACGTAGACTGGCCCAGGATGTTTATGACAGCATTATTTGTAATATCCAAAAAAGTGGAAACAACCTAGATGTCCACCAACTAATGAATGAGTAAATAGAATTGGTATCAAACAACAAATAATATTTGGCAAGAAAACAGGGATGACGTACGGACATATCTTCAACATGAACGAACCTTGAAAATGTACTAAAGAAAGAAGACAGTCACGAAGAACCACAGATCGGATGATTTCGTTGATATGTAATGTCCAAAGTAAGCGCATCTATACAGACAGAAGGTGCATTTGTAGGTGAAGTGGATAGTATGTTGATGGTATCTCAGCTGTTAAATACATTCAAAAGAAAGGCATAAAAGAGCAAAGAGACAGAAGGGGAGGGAAGGGAGGTGACACCCATCTGTGAGTCCCTACTAGGCTCCGAATACGAGCCGGAGCTCTCATGTGTACTGGCTTATTTAGGCCTGAGCACACCTCTGAGAGTGGGCCTGACCAGCTCATTTTCATTCTCATCTCAGTATCCGGAGAGGTAGGATCTCAAAATCCACAGTGGCTGAGCCCGTGAAGCCCAGATCTGTCTAACCTCTCAGCCAGCCCACTCACCCTTTGTCCACAACTTCCACAGCTGCCCTGGTATCAGGATGGGGGAGGTGATGTGAGAACCCGTGCTTAGTACACAACATGTGTTCTTCCTGCTGGAGTCACTGTAAGAGAATATCTCAGGGCTCCAGGCAGAACAGGCTGGGGCCACAGGCTCCAGAAAGCCTGCCTATGGCAGACCTAAGGCCCTAGGGTCCCAGGTATCGCCTGGCACTTGCCCAAGCACCACTACAGCCCCTCGAAGCCTTGAATCCAAGATGCTTCCTGTGCTATGGCATGTGGTCTTGTCACTCTCATGGGCGTTCATTGCTGACTGCCTCCTCTTGGCTGGGACAGAGACAATCAGAGATAGCTTTAGCCCTCACGAATCTATGTCCAAGTAGGTTGGGGACAGTGCTAAACACCTTTCCTAGGCGATAATGGTGAGGTGTTCATAGTGTTCTGGGAACACAGAAGAAGGGTGACTAACTGCTTAGGAAGTCAGAGCAGGCTCCATCTACCGATCTGTTTATCTCTCTGTCTACTCGTCCATCCATCCATCCATCCATCTATCCATCCATCCATCCATCCATTTTTCCATCCATCCATCCATCCATCCATCCATCCATCCATCCATCCATCCACCCACCAATCCATTCATCCATCCATCCACCAATCCATTCATCCATTCTTCTACCAAACCATCCAACCATCCATCCATCCATCCATCCACCCATCCATCCATCCCTCCAACCATATGTTCATCCATCCTTCATCCAAAACTGTTTATAGAGCTCCTTTCACCTCCACCGCTCTTGATGCTGAATATTCACTGCAGAATAAGGCAAATTAAAGCAATTGTCTTCTAGATCTTACCATCTAGTGCGTATAACATAAAGCAAACATGTAAAATAATTTTACATGCAGAAAATCACCACGAGGAAAATAAAACAGAATAACAAATGGGGAAATATGGCCACCAGGGATGGTTTCTCTGGGGAAGTGGTGTTTGAGCTGAGGTTCAAATGAGGAGAAGCCATCCATACGAGAGTCTGAGGGAGGGGAGGGTCCAGACAGAAGAGCCAACATACACAGAGGCCAAAGGCTGGAAAGGACTTGGCTTGTTTGAGGGACAGGACAAAGGTCAATGTGCCTGGTGCTTAGTGATTTTGAGCGAAGGAGATATTTGTGCTGAGTCTCAAAGAACGAGAGCTTGCCAGGCAGAGAAGGGCGTGGGGACAGCGTACATGGAAACCAGGAGACGTGAAGGAAACTGGGGTTTGTCCAGTAAGATTGGGCACTTCTAAATGTCTTTCTTTCACAGAGGGGAATGCATCACCGAGAAATCCCTGGGAAGGAAGAGGAGGTGTGGGGTAGTTGACCGGATATAATACATGCCATAAAGCTTCTTGGATTCAACAGTGTGGCCTCCGTTCATTTATAGACAAGCAGACCATGGAACAGAGTAGAAAACCCAGAAATGGGTCCAACCCATGTGAAATGTGGTCAGTGTGGCTTCTCAAGTGAGTGAGGGGAACAGCTTTTTATTCAATGGCTTTGGGACACCTGGAGAGCCCCAGGGGACCTACTCCTCACAACAGATCCCAAAGATCCCAACGGATCCGAGAGACCAATTGCTGGGAAACACCCATGATTCCTTTTACAACTGAAATCAGAGAAAAGCTTTTATAACTGTGACTCCAAACCCAAAAGCAATCAAGCAAAGATGAATAAATTTGCCTACATATAATTAAAACACTTATATGGTGAAATACAGCATAAACAAGGTCAAAAGACACCAAATATTTGCAACTAATGTCACAGACGCAGGACTCCAGTCCCTAACCCTCAAAGTTCCCGACACCAAAGACAAATTCCAGTGACCTGTCAGGAAATGGGCGAAAGTTATCAGCAGTTTGTGAAGACGAACAAACATGTGTGTCTTTTATTTTATTTTTTTAAGATGTAATTTACTTCTTTCAGAGGGAGAGCAAGAGCATGGGTGGGGAGGGGGGCAGAGGGAGAAGCAGGCTCCCCCCGGAGCAGGGAGCCTGATGCGGGAATCGGTCCCAGGGCCCTGAGATCATGTCCTGAGCCGAAGGCAGACACTTCACTGACTTAGCCCCCCACGTGCCCCCGCAGGTGTCCTAAATCCAGGGAAAGGTGCCCGGTCTTGGTCACGTACAGGAAACACGGATCAGCGGTGCTGCTACTGCACGGCTCACTCCAGACGGCGAGGCGGGGAGGTAACAGCTTACTGTGCTGGGGGGACCGGGCTTCCTGCCTGAGGCGGGTGGGAACGCAGACCCCAGCAGTGCCTGCGGGGCCACGAGGTCTGGGGTCAAGGCCAGGAGGCTTTTGGCCCTCAAGCAGAGTGCAGGTGAGCCCAGGACACGCTGGGCCCCCCCCCCACGGGGCCATTGGGGTGCTTGCGCTCAGTGAACAGACTGAGCGCTCCCAGGAGCCGGGCGGCTGACTGCACTCTGGCCGCCTCCGCGGGAGAGGGGAGCAGCCATGGGGGGCGCCGGGGGCAGCATGAGGGCCTGTGCGCGGTGGCATTTGAACAAAGTGGGGCGCAGGACGGTACAGAGACGGTTTGTGGACGTGCTTCTCGTGTCTTCTGAGGGAACTGGAGCCCCGATAAAGCCCAAAGGAATGGAAATGGCTGCTGGGAGCTGGGCAGGGAGGGGGTGGGGAGAGGGGAGAGGGGGAGGCTTCTGTGCACCCCTGCACGCAGGCCCCCCTTCACTCTGGAGCCCTGGCAATGCTTCGCTGAATGAGACCCCAAAGAAGGTGTCCCTGGAAGTGAACGTGGCTGCTAATCAGACAGGCGGCAAGGCATCTTCGCGTGGCTGTAAAACCGCAGTATTTAGAGTGTGGAACTGGAGTGAACTGTATTCTGTATTCGCCCCACCCCTAATCTTGAAATGTTCTTCTAAGAGAAAAGAATAATAGAAGGAGAAAGGTAAGGAAACAGTACCTTCCCCGACCGGAAACAGGAAGAACATCCCAAGACCCGTTTCTCTCCAAGGCCGGGCGCAGAGAAGACAGGAGCTGGGACGGACCCAGGGGTCCCCTGGCGACCGAGAAGCAGGCCGGGGGAACACAGTGGCCGCTGCTCGCCAGGCGTCCAGCCGGAGGTGCTCTGCCGACTGCGCGTCCTTCCCGCGGGGGCTTTGGGCCTCTGGGAAGGGGTGAGCCAGGAGGCGCCCAGACACTCGAGGGGGCCCAGGACCAGCAGAGAAGACTCCACAGTGCTCCCTCCTCGGGGTCCTCCTGGAGGCTGGGCCCTTAGGCTAGTCCTCCCCACTCGTCCCAGAACCCACACGGGTCTAGACAGCAGGGGAGCACCCCTGGGGTACCTGCAGGGGTGGGGGGAGGCTGGGGGCCGGGACGGGGGAGGGAGGAAGGCAGACACACAGCGGAGGCTTTCAGTAGGTCTGCGCTGAGACCTGCGTGTCAACCACATACGCCCATTTTCCAGGTGTGGACACGGACGATCGGGCTGGGTGACTCGGCCAAGGCTGCAACTCTAGTGAGCTCATGGTGGGGCACCTGGTCCACAGCATTCCCCGGGGAACGGGGGCTGAGAGTGTGTAGACCCCTGTTCACAACCCTCCCCCTCGGGCTGGGCGCCAGGGGCCCCCAGCTTGGGGTCAGCCCCAGGCCTGGTCTGGGGGAGTGAGACAATGGCAAGTGCCATGTCCCTGGAGCCCCCGGCCTGTGCTGCCGGCCAGCTCCTCCCAAACGCACAGACGCTTCCCGGACCTCAGCACGGGAGCGCAGAAGTGATGACAGGTGCCGCCGCCTCCAGGCTGCCTGTCAGTGACCAGCTGCCTCCTGTCAGCATCCCTGCCCAGAGCTCCGGCTCCGGCCCCGTCCCTCCCAGCAGGCCCCCTTCCCGGGGGCTGGGGGTCCCTGCTCCACCTGGGGAGGGGCTGCTGCAGACAGGAGGACGATGGAGTGTCAGGCCAGCAAGGGCCCAGTTGGCTGGAGGCTGGGGCGGGGCTAGACGGCGAACCCGCGACAGGTCATTCCCAGAGACCTTGGGAGGCCAAGCTCTGGTGGCGGGAGGGGTCCCTGAAGGTTCTGGGCTGGGAATGGCCCCATCGGAGCTGGGTCAGGACTGCGTGGGCACGAGGGATGGGAGGGGGGCTGGAGCCGGGGAGCGTTGAGGTGGGACCGTCCCCTGGACGTGCCTGGACCCGTGGCCGTGGGGAGGAAGAGAGGACATCCTCCTGTCACTAACCTCTGCCTGACGTGGGGTTTCGTTCTCCTGTGAGTGAGGTCCCAGGAGGCCTGATAAGGCCATCGAGTCTCCCTGCCACAGCGCCGTGGCCGGAATCCCGGGGAGGGGGGGCCCACCGAAGCCGTGTGACAGCTCTTCCCACGTGGCTGGTAACAGAGAGGCACGCAGATCACTGCAGTGCAAATTTAGCTTTTGAATACTTGGTAACAACTTCAATGCCACGTGTTTCCTTTGAGATCCCTGCATCTTCCGCGGTGTGCAGAGCACCCTTCGTGGGGAGAGACATCAGCCTCCCCGGCTGCAGGGGGCCTGGCGCGTGGAGGGTCGGGGACGCCCGCGCCAGGGCTTAACCCAGCCCCGCAGGCTGTAAGGGGACGCTCCCTGGGGACAGAAGGACAGTCATCAGGAGGAGCCACGCGCCAGGTCGGAGGCCACGCCTGCACCCACACCCAGCGTTGGCCTCCCTGGCTGGCCGGCACCCAGCAGCGGGAGCCACTTTTAGCCTGTTCAAGGCCGGCCAAGGCTGGGGCCAGGCAGGCGTGGTGACCTCGTCAGGGGTCACCCTGTGCTCACAGGGGCCCCAGTGCGACGAGAGGGCCGGGCCTTGGCCGGGGCCGGTGGGGTTACAGGGCCGGGGGTGGCGGTCTGATCCTGGAGCTGACACGCCATCTGCCCTGTCCTCTGCTGCCATCGCAGGCCTACTCCCCAGGAACCAGCCTTGAGGGGTGCATGGGGGAGCCTGGGGGTGACAGGTCCACCTTGACTCCCACCGTGGGCTGGGGGGCCAGAGGGGGAGGGGGAGGATGGCGTGGGGTGTCTGCCTCCTTCCTGCCATGGGTGGCACGTTCCACCCCGTGTCTCCCCTTGCTCTTCGGTCTTACCTCTTCCGTGGCTGGTGGGGACCCCGGGGGCTCGCGGCTCACAGAGACCACAGGCTCAAAGGCATCGTGGGAAAAACAAAGCTCAACCGTGAAGGTCTTGGGCGGTGTGGGGTCACCCCGAATTGCCCGTGCGTGAGAGAATTCCCAAGCATTTTGTGTTCAGGGGTGACGTCCAGCGTGACTCCTTCTGGCTGCAGGATTCGGCTTCCGTTTCTGGGGTGTGGGCCGAGGGGCCAGAACGACGGTCAGGGGCCTGCCCGTCCAGCGGCCTGGGTCCTGTGGCTCATCACCTCAGAGGGGGCCCGCCGGGTACGACCCAGTCCTCGCTGGTGTGCCAAGTGTTTGCCCTTCGGCATCTCCGCCCACACAGCTGTGCGGAGGGCGCAGCACCGCAGGGCGGGTCAGTGTGGTCTTCGGGACAAGGGAGCCAGCTGGGGCGGCAGGGGCCCCTCCTCCTTGGAGGCCGACACGGTGGCCGCTGACTCAGCCTCTCGCACACTCAGAGCCATGGAGAGGGGCGGCGTGCACGCACACGGGCGCGGGCGTGGGACACCCTGCCTCTGCTGCGCTGTGTGACTGGGGAAGGACACTTCACCCCCTGGGGCTCCGCGTCCTCTCTGGGACCCATGACCATACCTCCTGGGCCCCACCGGGGAGATGCTAAGTGAGAGCACTGCACAAATTGTGGGCGCAAAGCCTGCACACCGAGGACACCTGCCTCAGGCGGCTCCTGTCTGCACTGTGCTCTCTGGCCAGGGGAGCAGGCAGCGGCCGGGGGCCACCCCTGAGTCCCAGGGACACACAGCCCACACCCCGTTTCCAAGGACGTGGCGCCCAGACCCGGGTCCCGAGGACACAGAGCCCATGACCAGTTGCCGCAGACGCAGAGCCCACACCCGGGTCCCGCGGACACAGAGCCCACAACCAGTTCCTGCAGACGCAGAGCCCACACCAGGGTCCCGCGGACACAGAGTCACCCCCGGGCGGGCGCCCACAAGTGGGTCCTCAGCTGAGGGCAGGGGGCAGCCCGAGGTGCCGGCACGCATCAGGGAAGTCTCCATCCTTGTCTCGCACCTTCCGCGGGCCACAGAACCAAAGGTTTTTTTTTCCGTGTTGGGCCTGCTCTGGGATCATGGCGTCCCCACTCTCGGGGCAACCAGGCCACCTGCAGGGTGGAGCCCTTCCCACGCCCGCGGCAGCCCACCCCAACCCAGGCCTGCGCCGTCCCCACCAACCCCGGGGCCATCGGGGGGTCAGGCACCCCGTAAGCTCGCGGAGGCCACCGCCACGGCCCCAGGGGCGGGGGCTGGACCTCAGCTTTATTTCAGACACCATCCTTCAAAGGCCCCGTGGGCGCTTCCTTGAGCTCGAGCGCCCCCTGCTGTTGGCGCCGGCAGAGGAGGCGCTCCCAGGCTCCCGCCGCCCCGGCCCCCTCTGTCCTGTCCTCCCACAGCCGGGAAGGACGTGGAGAACCGGCAGGGTGGAGGGGAAAGACCCTGCTGGCCTGGGATCAGAAACGGAGGGGTGCCGGCCGCTGCCGGGCCCTGGGGCGGGGGGCGGAGGGCAGACGGAGCCCCCAGCCTTCCTCCCCGCCCGGCTCCTCTCTGGGAGGCAGCATTTGGCTTTCGCTCCCAACCGCTCAGCGTGGTGTGGGGACTATCCCTAGGGAGGGGCGGATGTGGCCCCGCTGTTGTCGGGTGCGCCCCTGCCCTTGGCACCAGAGCCCACGCGTGCACAGGAGCCCCCAGGGCCACTCCCGGTACGAAAAGTTGCTCAGCGTCGATGGAGAAACAGCTCCGGCCCCTCGGAGCCCGCCAAGGTGCACGACCTCCAGGGACACCGCTGGGACAGATGGGCCGGAGCCCAGTCCCCTCGATCAACAGGTGGGTCTAAGCGTGACCACCAGGTCGCCCCTGAATTGTGAAGGACCTGGCCGAGGACGCTGTGCCGGTGTCTGAACAGAGGCCCCCCGGCCCGGGACCACGGGTAGGTAGCCAGGAGCTCGAATCCCGCACTGGCGGGGAAACCTGGTCTGCCGGGACTGGGGCTCCCGCTTCGAATAAGGCACCTACGCCCTAGGGGGGCAGGGGCTGCGGGGACACCCAGGGCCTTTCTCCACTCCTGCCTCTCCTTACCAGCCCACTACGCAAGGACCTGCCTCCCTCAAGGGCCATCTGTGTCTGTCCCTCCTTCGGTCCCTCCTTCACGCAGCGGCTGCCACGTAACCTCCCTGGGCTTGGCTGGTGATGGGTCTCTGGCTCCCGGGGTGGCGGGCAGGGCTCTCTGTTTCACTCAGCGATGTGCCTGGTGGGCACCGTCCACCACCCCCAGGAGGTGCCTTGTCGGGCCTGACTCACGTTGGAGGAAAGGCCGGCTCACGTGGCTGCCGAGCCGGGTCTCCTTCCCAATCCCTGGGCTCTCGCCATCGCTCCACCTGAGCACCCACGCTCCCCGGGAGGGGCCACGGGGGGCCGAGGGGAGCACCCCGCCCTCGTTGTCCCCGGAAGGCTCGGATGCGGCAGGAGACCGAGCGCCTGGCTCTCCCAGAGCACCCTCTCCTGTCCTGAGTGCCAAGGGCATCCCGTGCCCCTCGGGAGGCCGCCTCGCTGGGACGAGAGGCAGAGCGGCCATGGGGTGTTCGGGAGCACGGGGCTCTTCCGACAGAGACTGGCCCTGCCCCCAGCGACTCCCAGGACGTGTCCAGGGGCCCGGCTGGCAGCCACGGGCCAACCCCGCCGTCCTGCTGTCCCCGACATCCAGGCCTCCGCCCGAGCACGGTGAGACCTGCTGGGCTACTGCCCACGTTTCCCTGGATGCCCGGGGACGGGTTTCCATGGAGAACACACTGCATTCTTCTGATCCATCCGCCACCCCTGCTGCGAGACAATTCCCTCTCCCACACCGGCGGGGTCCAGAGCCGGAGGGGGCTGACTTGCTCCTGAGGCCCCTGCTCACCTGCACTGCCCCACACTTGAATGAATGAAGCCAACTGTTCCTCGCCGCTCCCGCCATCTGGCCCAGTCGGGCTCTGGCCACTCGGACACCTTCCAGGTCTGCTCGTCGAGGCCCTGCTTCTAGTCCCCCTCTGCACCCTGCCTCCTCCTGCCACCCCGAGGGGCCGTCACTCTTCCTCGTGCTTGGCCCCGCAGCCTCTCGGGGTCTGACCCCTGACCTCCAGCAACCTCACTCTGTTCTGCGCTTCCTCCCTACAGCCTGCTGCAGCTGGGGGTGCTCATCAGGGATGGGTCGCCCTGCCTGGGAAGCCAGACCCTTACGGCTCACTGGAAGCTTCCTGTCCATGGCCTCCTCCCGGGCCACCCCAGCCACTTCTGCTCAGCCAAGCTTCATGTCTCTCTCCTTGGGTCCACTGGGAAAAATCATTCCAACCATTTGCTTGGAAAAAATACCCACCAACTGTTGTTAGCTTCCCTGTCATCCCTGCAGCCGGTAGCCTTGGTCACCCTTGAGCTGGTGGCCTCATGGGACCCAGCTACCCCTCCTCTATAGTTTGTTACAGACTCCAATGACCCCCATCTGCAGCCACTGCCCACTATGCCCACTTCGTCATCTACCACTTGGGCAGTGGTCTTTGGGGGAATCTAGGTCCCCAAGAACCCTCACTGCAAGGAGTTTAAGACGGAGAAAACTAGATTAACATTGGGCCATATGGAAGAGCCACAGGTGTCTACTTAGTAAGGAAGAGAACAGCATGGATCCTAAGTGAGTTGTTATCACACAATGCAGAAATCATCTCTGCTTGCTTCTCGGTGCCCATGTGTGAACCTCTAGGCCTGGGAGCGAAATTGCTGGTCTCGTTGCCCCACACCCTCACTGCTGTCTTGTGGGCCCTGGAGGTGAGCTCTGCTCAGGAGTATCTGGAAGCTGGACTAGCAACTCTGCACGCATTGGCCCAGAGAGGCAGTGGGCATTCTCCTGGGCACCGTGACCCCCGGTGGAAAACCAGACCCCATGCCCATCCCGTGGGCTTAGGGAATACGGATTTATAGAACATGGAATTCGAAGCTAAGATGTTACCATTTAATGAGTCCCGGGCCAGTCCTGGTGTCTGCCATGAACAGAGGCAGAACCATGCCTGAGGCACCTCACTCAGCCCCGGCCCTGGGGCTTCCCACGTGCGAGCTCGTGGACCTTCCGAATGTGAGCTCAGGCAGTGAGCCTTTACCCAGACTTCAGCTACTGAAACAACCTGAAAGGAAAGATAACGTTTGAAATGAATAAATGAAAAATGGATAAACTGAAATCCTAAGTAAAGAACAAGATTTGAGGAGGAGCCAAAACAAACTTCTAGAAATGACTATGTAGGTATTTGGCATTTAAACCTCATGTGATGCTTAAAAAGCAAATTAGATTCAGCTGAAGAGAGAATTCACGAACTGGAAGATAGAGTTGTCCACCCACCGACTCCTACTGAAGTTTTAACTCCCAAGATCCAGAGGTGGCTGTATTTTTATAAAGGGACTTTCAAGGGCCAATAAGGGAAAATGAGGTCCTTCGGGTGGGTCCTACTGGGTAGGACTGGTGTCCTTATTGGGAAAGGGGTCAGGACACAGACACGCAGAGAAGGACACCCACGTGAGGACACAGGGACAGGATGGCCACCTGCGAGCCCAGGACAGAAGCCTCAGGAGAAGCCAGCCCTGCCTACACCCTGGCCTGGAAGCCTCCCACATCCGAGCCTCTAGGGATGGAGAGCATTCATTTTTGCTCTTTAAGCTGCTGGGGCTGTGGTTCTTGACTACGGCAGGCCGAGCAGACGACCACGACAGAAGGTGAGGGAGAGAGAGGATGAGCTGGAAGAAAGGAACAGGGTCACAGGCCTGGAGCAGTGTCTAGAAGGCCCAAAGGGAGGTGCTGACGGCCGAGGGAAGGGCAGCGTGTGCCGAGGCGGCGCCCACGGGTCTCCAGGAACGGAGAAGCAGGAATCGGCCAGTTCGAGAGGCACACGAGGCCCAGATTGGAGCACGTAGACCCAAGTCCCCGCCAGGCACACCACGTGTCCACATCGTGAACGGCCCGGAGAAGCTCTGCTCCCACCTCTCAGCCTTTCTGCCCCTTCCTTGTCTGTACGCGGGCGCACAAAAGCCAGCACGGAGAGGCGCTGTGAGGCCGGTGCAGCACCATGGGAATGGGGCCTGTGGGGCCGCATGGCTTCCTAGGAGAGCCCCGTGCTGTGGCTAATATGGGCCCAGGTCAGCCCACCCGAATCTGGGTCGGCGACGTGGTCCCTGCTCTTCCTCTCCGTGGGCGAGTTTTCTCATTTCACCTCCAGGTGAATAAACGCAGCAGGCAATTTCCACCCCGGCTCACTGCGGCTCCCTCGGGCTTGCAGGTTCTCCTTTGTGGGCCTGTGTGGGCTCCCTTCCTCCCGCTCTTCCCCCTCCGCAGCCGCCGGAGCAGGGGGCCCATGTCCCGATGAGAAGAGGTCCAGCCTTGCGTCTGTTTCTGCCGTCGGGGTGCTGACAGCTCCCGGGCACGCAGGCCCAGCCCTGGCCGCCCTCCTGAGCCTTGGCTGCCCAAACACAGCTTCTCTGCTGTGTCCTGTGTCCCCGGACAGAGAAACAAAATCCTAGATACTCCTCCAGGTGGCGGGCCTACTTGCCAGCTCTTCCTCGGGCATCGCCCACCCTGGGCCCCATGGAACTTGATGGAACTTTCAAAGCCTCTGTTCCTTGGTTCCCCAAAAGCAGGGCCTGTGAGGGACCCCCTTCCCTGAGAGGGACACCCTCTAAGGCTGGTGACCTGAGCCTTCCGGACACTGAGTTCTGGCTGGAAAGTCAGACACTGATTCGGAGGGGTGGTAGAATTAGGATTGCCGTCACAGCCCCCAGCCCCCACGGGCCGCGGTGTGGGGCCTTCTGCGTACCGTGCGGCCCGGCACAAACGCTCGGGGAGGGACAGCCCTGTGGAGGGCAGAGGTTTTAATTATTTCAGCTTTGTAAAAAAAGTAATAAATGCATACACGTTACTGTGAGGAAATAGAGCAGAATGAAAAAATTACCACGAGGATGTGGGATTATGGTTGAGAGTTATTTTCTTTTAAAAATGTTTGTTTTATCTATTTATTCAATAATAAATATACATGGTTTTCACAAGGGAAAAAACCTATTTTCCCCAAAGGTGTCTGTTTGTAAATGAGGAAACTTCCCAGCTCAGCTCAGCAGAGACCCAGGGGAGGGTGTGGGAGGAGCCGGCTGTTCGGCCTGCCCCCCCCCCCCCCCCCCCCNTGCGGGCTGCCCCCCCCCCCCCCCCCCCCCCCCCGCAGCACTTCTCCCGGACAAGCCCCTTTGACAGGTGTCGGTGCTTCCTGGAGAATCAGCCGTGGCCGGAACCATCTGGTGCAGGGGCTGGGGGGATGCCACCACGTGAGCCTCCCTGGGCCCTGCTGCCTGGGCCCCCAGCCCTCACCCCCTTGGCAGTCGACCCCCCAGTCCACCTCCTCTACGGCTCTGGAAACTCAAAGGGGTGGAGGGGAGCCCTGGCTCTCGGGGGATTTGGGGGCTCCCTATCTGGAAAGCCAGCTTAGGACCTGCGTCAGGACCAGCTCCTCTGGCTGGAGGCACCTGGCCCCAGCCCACCCTCAATTAGGTCCGCATGACAGGTACTTGTGATGTGGGGCCTTGGGCTAATCCCGAACCCTGGGGCCCACACAGCCTCCCCCGGAAAGCCGAGTGAAGCTGCCTTGGACGGCGCGGCTGGCCTCAGGGATGCAACTGTGGGGCTCTCTAGGCCTCTCATCCGGGGACCGCGTCATCGGGCCGCAGGTCGCTGCAGAACCAATTCCTTCTTCTCGCTCTTGTGACTTTATCCCCTTGGGCGGAGCACGTGTACGGTGCTTAGAGAATGGAGGGCTGTGGAGACGTAACCCCAGGGCAGAGACTCCTGGGGGCCCATCGTCTCAGGAAACATTGCCGCTGTGCTTGCGGCGCCTTTCTGTGGGTCCTTCCCCATCTCCTGCCTTTCCTGGCATCGCTGTCTGTGCTGTGTCCTGTAGGGGCTGCGAAATTTGACTCCCATGACCTCAGACCTGGGGTCTGTCCCTCACAAAGGGACTTCAGCCCCCTGTGATGAAATGGAGCCCATCCACCCCAGCCCCAAGTCTGCCTTCAACTCCGCCTGAGCAGGTCCTGTGATGCTCCCCTCCCCCATCTGAGCAGGTCCTGAGATGTTCTCCCATCTGAGCAGATCCTGGGATGCTCCCCCATCTGAGCAGGTCCTGAGATATTCTCCAATCTGAGCAGATCCTGTGATGCTCCCCCATCTGAGCAGATCCTGAGACGCTCCCCCATCTGAGCAGGTCCTGAGACGCTCCCCCATCTGAGCGGGTCCTGAGATGCTCCCCCATCTGAGCGGGTCCTGAGATGCTCCCCCATCTGAGCGGGTCCTGTGACGCTCCCCCATCTGAGCGGGTCCTGAGACGCTCCCCCATCTGAGCAGGTCCTGAGATGCTCCCCCATCTGAGCAGATCCTGAGATGCTCCCCCATCTGAGCAGGTCCTGAGATGCTCCCCATCTGAGCAGGTCCTGCCCGTGCCCACAGCCACCCTCCACCATCTGTGTACATCGAGTGACGCAGCCAGCCCTCCGGTCTTGCTGCCCGCTGTGCCCTGGCCCGAGGCTCTGTCGGGCAGCATCTGTTTGGCTGGGGCTGGGAGGTGTCCGGGGGGAGCAAGGCTGGTCACCTGCCCCGCCCTCTCCCCCCCAGCAGCCCGGGGAGCTGTCCTGCAGACTCAGCACATTCACAGCTGAGGCCCCGCCCGTGGCCGTCAGAATCTGGGTGCTGCTCGGGGCCCCGGCCAAGGGCCCAAAGGCCGCTGCTTCCACCACGCTGTGTACTTGGTGGCCCACCCAGGTGCTGGCATGTGGGGTGTGCAGCCCGGCCCCGCCGGCCCCTCTCCCACGCCGTGCGGGGCTCTTAGGACCGGAGGTGACCACTCAGGGTCAGGCCTGCCTTCCAGCCACACAGTCCCGGGCTTGGCGGTGCCGGGAGGGCCTGCTCCCTCCCTGACGTGTGTGCAGACGCAGGGCTCCGTGTGCCCCACGCCCACCACACGGCACTCCTGTCCTGCAGTGGCCGGCCTCACTCTGCCCCTCGTGGGAGATCGGTCCATGTGGGAAGCAGGAAGCTTCCCGGGGCCTGCCCTTGCCGTCCGCCTCTCTGGACTCCACCCCCCGGGGGCAGGCGGGCTGGCAGGCTCCGGGCAGCAGCTGGGGCCCGGAGGCCGCGCGGTCTTCCCGGGCCTCCTGAGCCAGGCTGCCGGGGAGAACGAGCCCGCTCTCTCCCAGCCCAGTCCAGCCCTAGACGGTGGAGGCAGCCTGGACCAGAAGTCCAGGGCCGGTCCTCGGGTCACTGCAGGTGCTTACCTCCCAGGGCCGTGCCCGGCCTCTAGTCAAAGCACGACCCTTCACAGCCCTGCAGAGAGAAACTCCCAATCTTCTCGGTCGCTGTCCACGTGGACTCATCTCCAGGGGCCGCTCTGGCCACCGGCCTGTGCTGCTGAGAAATGGAGCAGGAAGCCCAGGACTGGCTGCTAGTCATTGCTCCCCACTGCCGGGCCAGCCACCGCCGGCCGCCACCAGGCACCGCTGGCCAGTGCCGGCCACCACCAGCCACGGCCAGCCTATGAACCCCTGCCAGCCACGGGGATGGCACGACAAATCCCTCTTGACTTGCGTGCCTGGGAAAATCCCTTGCAGAGATCCAAAGGGAAGAGCCAGGAGCAGGGTCTGGAGGGGAGGAGCCTCACCAACTCTCTGTGAGCTTGGAGGCCCCTCTCCCCTCTAGGAGGGAAGTGTCCAGACGACCCCCAGTGGCCTCCCTGCTCTCCACGACACTGCCCTTCGGGGGCCAGGACAGGTGGATCCTGGTGCTGACGGCAAGGCCGTCCCCTTGAGCACCGACGTGGGGGTGCTGGCCGGACTCGGCACCGGTCGGATGTCCATACCCCCCACCCCTGCTTCAGCAAGCCCGGCACGTGCCTGTCATTTCACTTGTAAGCTTGTCCAAAAAATCTCAACTGGGAAATGCATGGCCATGTCTTGAGCAGAACAGAACCCTGGGTTGTCAGAAAGGCATTCGCAGTCACGATTTGATGCTTATTCATGAGCTCTCGAGTGGTGGGAGACGGATGGGCTGCAGTTCATAGCAAGTTAAGTGTCATTCCTTCGATTCTGGAATCGGAATTTCCCATTACTTCTTTGAATGTGTTGCAGGCAGGGATGACTAAGGGCAGTAGGGAGGTCTCCAGATCTTGAAAGGCAATAATCCCTCACATTGAGAGAATTCTAATGTTTTAAATGTGCTTTTTTAGGGAAGTGCCACCCCTGTGTTCAGAATGATTCCATTCTGATAAAAAGCAAAACCCACCCAGGGGAATGTGGATGTGTACTTTCTACAAACCAGAGAAAGTGAGCAAGGGCAGCAGCAAGAGATAAGCTTTGGCTACCTCTGGGGAGGAGGGTGGGAGGTAGGGGCCAGGAAGCTGCTAACTTTTTCTTTATACACTTCTGTGTTGTTTCAGTTTGGGGGATTTTAAAGATTCAGAAAGAAAAGAAAAAGAAAGAAAGAAAGAAAGAAAGAAAGAAAGAAAGAAAGAAAGAAAGGAAGGAAGGAAGGAAGTAAGGAGAAAGAGAAAGAAAGAAAGAGAGAGAGAGAAAGAGAGGGAGGGAGGAGGGAGAAAGGAAGGAAAGAAAGAAAGAACGACTAAACCCTGTACTTTCATCACCTTCTCTTTGGAGGGTACAAGTACTTGCCAGTGTTACAGGGAGAGGCAAAGCAGGTCATCTTCCTGTTCTTTGCTCACGGCATTTACTGAGGTCCCACTGTGTGCACATCACAAAGCGAGGCAGCAGAGACACCCCCTGCTCTCGAGTGGCGGGGATGCCCCAAGGGCCAGGGCTTTGCCCCGGAGACGCCCCGTCCGGGCTATCCCTCCTCCCAAACCACCACACGATGGCCTGCACACAGCAAGAATTCAGTAGATGCTTCTTCAAGTCCCCATTTTACAGATTCACTTCTTTATTCACGTCTGTATTTCTTACTGTAGCAGACATTGAGCACCCGCTGTATACCGTGCTCCGTCTGCGGGACAAACAGCCGAGAGGCCGCAGAGCCGGAGACGGGCAGCAGCTCCGCGTGCTGGGGGCCCTCTGGGGGATCTAAGACATCTGGTCGGGGTCTCGGAAGTCCGGATGCAGGTGTCACTGGAGCTGAGTTTTACAGCTGGAAGGGTCCTGCCAGATGAAGAGGACTGAGCAGCCCGGGCAGAAGGAACAGAAGGCACGGAGGCTCAGGGGTCAGGGCGACTGCGCGGGGCATCCGTGAAGGTCCTCGAGGTTTGGCACCAGAGAGGCGGGTAAAGACCCCGTCACGGAGGAAGGCGGGCGTGGGGGACTCTGCCTGGGCCGGAAGGCGAGACATGAGGAAATGGACCGTCAGCAGCCCTGCTCCGAGAACGGAGGCTTCGGGGTAGAAACGGCAGGTGGACACGTGTGCTTCCTTCCCCGTGCTGCCTCGGAAAGCCCGGGGAGGCGACAGCCAGGAGATTCTCAAGAGGCATAAGCCCACACCCACGAGGAGCGCAGGAGACAGGCCCCGGCGACATTTCCAGAGCAGGAAGGGAGCTGGGTAAGTCGTCCCTGAGAAAGGGGAGGCCGGAACACCAGGGAGTGAGTCGAGGAAGCTTCCAGATGCCCTGCATCAAAGGGAAAAGGTACGCCTAAGGCAGAACACTGGGCAAAGCAAAGACCCCTAAGTCTTGGGACGGCTGCCCTCCCCGTTCCTTCTCCCCAGCAGGGTTCCAGCCTCATCGCCGGCCCGGCCTGGGCCTCAACGGAGGCCAAGTCCGTCCCTGTCCCGACACCCTGCTGCAGGTCCCTGCTGGCGACCTGGCTCCTGACAGTGAAAAGGACCTGAAGAAACAGGTTTTCCACCTCGTGCCCACGGGGAGGTAGAGGCCAGCGTCGGAGGGTACCAAGTGTCCGTGGGGACCAGGCCGTGCGCGCACGGCGGGCGCGCTACAAGACGGGGCCCAAACCGTGGGGAGGACTCCGAGGGCCCCACAATGATGAAAGCCGGGCTTACCGCGGGATCCAGGCACCCCACTCTAGCCACAGGCCCAAGGGAGAAGATAACGCACGCTCCCGAGAACACTCACGCACGGACGTTTACAGCAACGTGTTCGATATCGGCCAGGAGGGAAAGCGACCCAAGGGCCCGTCGGCTGACGCCTGAACGCCCAGCACGGTCCGCCCACACAGCGGAATCCTATCCGGCCCCGAGTTCTTCAAAACCAGGACGTCTGTAGACAGGGAACAGTTCGGGTTGCCTGGGGCTGGCTGGGGGAGGGCGCGAGAATGGGGGCCTGGGGAGAGCGCCCAGGGAGGGCCGGACGCTCACCGCACGGCACTCTGCAGCGCTGCTGAGCCGGCGGCGGCCGGGTGTTGAGTGCGAGGACGGGTGGACGGCAGAAGGAGCGAGCTCCTGTTTTGCAGGGAAGGGAACAGGCTCAGAAAGCGCCCAGGACCTACCCCAAGTTCCCTGGGGAGCGAGGGCTAGGAGGAGGAACTTGGAACTCGTCCGTCTGTCTGGCTCCAAGCCGAGGCCACGGCCCAGCTGGATTAGGGTTAAGCAGCCTCACCGGGAGCGAACCCACCTTCCCAGGAGGCTGAGGTCTGCTTTGCAACACCGTTTTCTTTTTCTAGAATTAAAAAGAAGTCCAGGGAAAGTCTCGGCGGGGCTCCCTGTCCTGGTCTTGTTGGCATCCGTGCCATGGGCATCACCTGCTGCTTTGCCTCTAGCAAGTTCCTGAGTCCCTGCCTGAGCCGCACCCAGGGCCCTGCGCCCAGCGCTTAGCCAGACACCCCAGCCCACACCCAAGCCCCCATCCTGCCAAACTCGAGCAGCTGAGCATCGCATGACCCCAGGGAATGGCTGGGGCGTGATGACTCCGCGGGATGGATCCCGGCATGGCAGCAGCCCCCTGACCACCTTGGGCTGGCACGACCCGCACCCCGTCTCACGGCAGGGGATGGAAGGCCCAGATCACTATGTGCCACACCCCCCACTATGTGACACCCCCACCCCACCGTTCACCGGGCTCCTCGGGTGGAAATGCGGTGCTGGGGGCTGGGTGAGCAGTGTGAAGGGAAGGAGGCCGGCGCTGGGGTGGGTCTCAGGGTAGGGTGTCCGAGCTGGCGGAAAAGCAAGCATCCCAAATCCCTGCCCATGGCCGTCCCTGCTTCTCAGCCTGCCGTGGGCTCCACACCCGTGGCCGGGCAGCCTCTCTGAGCCCAGCAGCCCTGCAGGGGAAGCTGGCGCCGCTGCTGGGCCTGGTGGCCAGCGCTGGGGCAGGGTGGGGACCAGCAGAGTGACAGGCCTGGCTCTCGGGGCGGAGCTGGGCTGGACGGGCCTGCAGACCAGGACACAGGGGAGCTGGATGCCGGACATTCTAGTAAAGACAGACAGCCCTCCACACACACGGAGCCCGTTCCCAGGCCCTGGTGAGGGGGCATGTTGGGTCAGCACCCGGGTGGTAGGTGGATGCTGTGACACACCTGTGGAAGGCCACGAGGGAAACGCGCCGTCCACACTGGTGTGCCCGTGCACTCGCCTTGACCACGACCAGACAGCGTTCTCTGCTCTCCTGACTTCTCAGTGGGGCTCGGGCTGATCAAGGAGAATCGGACCTAGCGATGAGGTAGGGAGCCCTGGTCACCCCTAACGCGGGGCCCATGCAGGGAGCAGGGGGCAGGGGTGTGGGGTGGGGTGCTGAGGGGCCCCCAGGGGTCTGGAGGATCAGAGCTGCGAGGGCCCTGGCTCAAGGGGCAGCTGCAGTGACCCCTTGGCTGCCCTCTGCACGCCCCCAGCATCCTCACGATCCCTGTGTTGGGGGAAGATCTGGTGTTTGGCTTCTGACCCCACTCCCACCCCTCCGCAAACCCGAGGCTT